>JAIUZE010010587.1:0-21366 GCA_022085475.1 Heliosperma pusillum
AAAATCGGTAATACCGCTTAGAATTCAGGGCAAGATCCCTGAGCTCATCACGTGTTAGTTACTTACCTTTCTAATTTACACCACCCAAGTTCTCGCGCCTAATACAGTTATTAATGATACCATACAATTGAATCAAGATTCATGCCATTATGTTCGTGTCACATGCTTATTGCATACACACATTCCTCAATGAGACAATCATAAATAATCACACTAGATGTTTCACAACCAACAGTATATAGACACGGCCACACGTCAGTCCAGGTAATTCCATACAATTCATCACCCACTTCCTGCATTCCAAGACGCATAGGTTCACACATGCTTACACATCAAGTACTCCTTATAGACTCTTTACTAACTACCTACCCCTTTAACGACGTTTCAGCTTAAGCATGTTAAAGCCAGGATCTCGGAATGGGGGCGCATTCTCACGCAAAATCAATATGGGACCTCTAACATACATACACCGGGTTCATTTTATTTGACACATACACCTATATTCGTTGAGTTCATTGGTTTCAAGTTCCAAAATCGCAGCCCTGATAGCACTTTGTAACACCCCCATTTACCAAGGAGCTTTCAGCAAGACTTCCCGAGTAAGTAAGGGCGCTACCATCTCGGTTGTCCGATGGAGTGAAGATCATAAGACAATAATGAAACATATTTATATACATAACATACTTTAGTCTTTATTACATAATTATACAAACATGACTAGATACAATAAACTCGTCTTCTGAACTCTAGACTCAACAGCAGTAACATGGCATCGACTCGTCGCATCCCAATTACTATTCCCACCTCATCACAAATACAGACCTGTAAACCATCTGCTCCTCATCCCAAAATGGATCATCACAGTTTCAACAACAAAAAGTGGTCAGTAACAAATATACCGACCAATGTACAAGACAAGCAATTGCGTAAGAGAATCCGGAGGGCCACCGCAGCGGTTACCTTAGTAGACTCAGGTTACCATCTCTACTCTACAAAAACCACCAATTGAACCTAAATCGCAGCCATAGGCGTTGAACTTCCATCTCACCGCAGTGAGACAACCCGGAACATTAATGTGCACATCCCCCTCACACCCTCGCAGCGGGAGAACTACGAGGGGCGAACTCGGGGTGTGAAATCGTCTCCCGACGGAGTCACCGACATAGTAACCATAGTAACAACCCAAACTCCAATCGCGAACTGCATCATCATCATTAATCAATCAAATAATCATAAGCAACACATCTTATCACATCAATTAGCATAAACGGTATTGAGTAGGGAAAACCCGACCTTTAGCGTTCCTGCGCACAACCACCATCGGACACACACACACAGGTACAAACACACATTACATCTCCAATCCGAATCTACAATAACAACACAATTCCTATCACAACTAAAGTCACTAGAGTCAGTTAACAACTACAAGGAAGGTACTTACGTAATAAGGCTAGTGGTCTCCTCTAGCAAAGTGGTCGCGCTTGACGCTAGGCTCCCGCGGCGGTTCTCCATGTGGTAGTCTCATAAGGTGGTTATGGTTTGGGAAAACATTAAGGAATTAGGTTTGGAGAGGGAAAGGGAAGAAGGGTTAATTCGGATCGGGTCGGGTTAATTCGAGTTTCGGGTCATGTTTGGATCGGGTCGGGTTAATTCGGGTTTCGGGTCATGTTCGGATCGGGTCGGGTTAATTCGGGTTTCGGGTCATATTGGAGGGTTATAGTTCGGGTCAATTTACGGTCTCGAGTCAGCCTTTTTGGGTTGGGTCAATCAGATCGGGTTGGTTTTTCCAGGTCTAGTAGTCACCCAATTTCATACCCTCGGTTATTCGGAAGGTGTAAAATTCCGCCCGCAACTTACTCCTTATGTACCAAAGTTGACTGGTGTGAGTGGTAAGGGCTCTCATCTCAAAAACAAGTAGTCAGGGGTTCGATTCCTGACTCTTGCGAATGAAAACGACAAACCTGGAAGGGGTGTACCCATTAAATTGCCTTCAGTACCCCGAAAAGATTGCCCCAACTGTCGGTAGGGGATACTCCTTGTCAACACCAAAAAAAAAACTTACTCCTTATGTGCTACGAAATGAACTCATCTTTCAGCTCACCTTTGAAGCTTGTCCAAGGAATGGATTCCTCCATAGCCTCCTTATAGAAATCCCTAATTTACCCTCAACTAGCTAGCCACCACAACCCAGCTTTACCGCTAAGGTAAAAGCAGCTTGATCAAACTTTATCTCTTCCGGACACTAAACCACCTCAAAATATTTTCCATTTCCCTACACCACTCATCAAGAAGCTTAGGAGCACCTGTCCCCTCATACTTGGTTGGGCGATGCCTAGAAATGGCAGTGCTTATGGTGGTCGCACCCACCACTTTCTCCTTAGCCTTCTCCACATTACATAACGCCTCAGTAAGCGCCGCATTTTGCTCCACTAGCCTCGCAATCTTAGCGGGGTTCATGTTCTCATACGGCCAAGTTTCCAGCAGCGTTCTTAACCATCTTCAAAAGCAAGAAAAAAAGGTAAGCACATAGCCTAAGACAACCATTGTCTCGGCAAAAGAAAACGAAAACGCGCCCTGCAGCAGAGTCACTCGGTCGAGTAGACAGACTCCAGAGATAGACATGCATCCTCCATAAAATCTACTCGGTCGAGTGCGTTGGCCACTCGGTCGATTGCTTCCACTCGGTCGGGTATGTGTCCCACTTGACCGGGTGCACCTGAATTTCACATTAGACTCCCTGTTTCAGCAATAAAACTCCACCAGCCCTCCCTATACGATTTTGAAAACCGTATAACCAATACGGTTTTGAAAACCGTATTGGATTTCCGGTTTTAAAAATCTTAATTTCTAGTATCCTTATCCGATACGGATTTGCCGTATATCCGGAAACCGTGTATTCAGTTATCCGTATACCCGGTATCCGATATTCCGTTCAATTTATGTAAAATTTTACGTCTTATGTTAATTTTTTTGAAATTTTATGATTTTTCTTATTAAGTTAAAAGAGTATAAAATATTATAAGAGTAAATGACTTAAAAATGTATAAAGGTAATAAGATTGAGTCAGAGATATACTCAACGTATAGTGGTTTTACGATTTTACTTTAATACTCCCTCCTAGTCACTCATTTCTTCCCATTTTTTTTTTGCACAAGAATTAAGGAAATGAATTTGGATCACACAAAATTCACTAGTCCACATACAAATGAATTTGGACCACACAAAACACACAACCCCACATCCAAAAAGGGAAAGAGGGAAGAAAACCCGACTTACCCGATAAGGAAGAGGGAAGAAATGAGCGACTAAAAGAGAATATATATTCTATTAAAAAAAGGAACCGTATCGGAAACTGTATATCCGGTTTAAAATTTTGCCGATACGTATCTGATACGATTTTATATAAACCGTATTGTATATACGGAAATTCGTATCGGATATACGAAAATCCATATAATTGAAACCATATATTGTATCAGATACATATAATAAAACTGTATCGTATGTTTTTGCTCAAACCTACCTACCATACATATTACTACCCTAATTCAAAAGAGGGCTGCGAAACATCGTCGACGATTTATAAAACATCGTCGACGTTTTTTAAAAAAAAGACCACTACTACCCTTTTCTCTCCTTCCTCTCTCTAACTTTTTCTCTAAAATTCTAAAATCTCATAAACTAATTTAAACAACTTCCACAAAAATTTGAAAGACGGTTTTCATATAACATTAAACGGTAGTCAATGGCGGACAATGAATCATCGGTACGTTATGCAAACCCTTTAACTTAATTTTTGTTTTGTTTCTTTAGTTTTCCATTAACTTAAATTTGAAAGACGGTTTCCATTGCTTTCTTTGTTAGTGTTACGTTACGAGCCTATGACATTTGTTGATTCTTGAACACCCTTTTGAAGTCGATTTATACTTTTTATGCCGAATTCATGAATATTGATATGATTTTTGGACGATTTAGGGTAGGCAACTCTATATTGGACGTTGATATGGGGAATCAAAGTCCAATATAGACGTTGATAAACAAAGTTTTCGTCCCACCTAGACATTGATACCCCATATCAACGTCCAAGGTGGACGTTATGAAGGTGGATCAACGTCCAAAGTGGACGTTGGTTCCCATCCTCAACGTCCAATATAGACGTTATAATCTATGTGTAACGTCTGTCCTAGACGTTGACACCCCATATCAACGTCTAGGTTAGACGTTATGTATAGGGTTCAACGTCTACAGTGGACGTTGAACTAGTGGTGCAACGTTTTTTTGAAGTTTACTTGCGTATTTTCGTGTTTTCGTGTAATTTCTCGTGTTTTCGCACGGTTTATTTAAGTTTTAATGTAATTTCTGCTTGTAAACAGGGTTCATTTGAGGAATTTGTCGATAACGGGTTCGATTTCAACCCTTTATTTGTGACGGATATAGGATTTGATACTCGTGACGAAGCGTTTGATTGGGCACAAAAGATAGCGTTTGCTAATGGGTTTGCATTGGTGAAAGCAACTAAGGGAGCGAAAAACCGTAGCGAACCCGACTTGTTATCTTCATATTTGCGTTGTTCTAGGTACGGGAGGCCACCGGGAGAGTATGATCCCGATAATCCTAGGAAACAATCCGGTTCACCTAAATGTGATTGCAAATTTCGTATTCGAGCCGTGCAAAACAAGTTTCTGGGATTCGAGGATAAACCCACGATACTTTGGAACATTGTGGTTGCCGTTGGTTTTGGGAAGCACAACCACAAGTTGGTAAAGTACAAGGATGGACATAGGCTTTTTGCGGGTTTAACTGAAGAAGAGAAAGAGTATGTGAAACAACAAATCCGGGCCTCGATTCCCCCGAGAGATATTAAAAACGGTCTTCATCAAAGAACCCCGGAAAAACCGCAACCCTCAAGCACCCAAATATATAGTGAGACAACCAAGCTGAGGCGTGAAATGAGAGGGAATCGAAATCCCGCTCAACAAATGTTGTCCTTAGCTGTAGAAGCGAAATATGTGCATTGGCATGAGAAGAATCCCAAGACATGTGAGCTTTCTCATGTTTTCATGTCTCATCCGGAAGCCGTGAAGCTGTTTCGTACCTATCCACATGTTGTGCTTATTGATTCGACATACAAGACCAATGTGTACAAGATGACACTCGTTGAGCTAGTTGGTGTCACACCATGTGGATCTTCATTCTTGATTGCTTGTGTATTGATTCCTTCTGAGTCGGAAGATGGGTACAAATGGTTTTTGAAGAAGTTGGGAATGCTTCTCGAGTTCACCGAAGCATCTATTTCAGCGTTTGTCACTGATCGGGAGTTGGGTTTACGTTTGATCGCGGCTCTACGGTCCGTCTATCCTCTTACACCTCACTTGTTGTGTCGTTGGCACTTGAACCGTGCTGTTGAGAGCAAAGCACAATCGTGGTCAAAGCATGAGTGGCGCACAAAGCAAATCATGTGCAATGAAGAGCATGGTTGAAATGGAGTGATAAATGCTACTACCAAGGAAGAGTACGAGTTGCGTTGGGCCGCCTTTTGTAAAAATTGGAAGGTAGTGGCGACTTATGCGGCAAAAACATGGGGCCCGTACTCAACAGGGTTCGTATTATGCTACACGAACCGGTATTTCCATCTTGGAAACACGGCTACTTCCCGAGTGGAGTCCTCTCATTCTCTTTTGAAGGCTTGGTTGAAAAGTTCTAGCCTAACCCTTGATACTATGTGGTCCCGTATTCATTCTATGCTTGAAGGACAACACTCCAAAATAAGAAAAGAGCTCGAGGAGTCAAGAAGTAAACCTCGTCATACATCTCATTTGTTTTCTTTGTTGAAAGGAAAGATGTCCTTAAAAGCCATCGGGATTATGGAAAATGAAACTAAGAGGGGAATTGAGTTAGGGATCGGGTTGGTAAATGGATGCGGTTGTGCTTTAAGAACTACTCATGGCTTACCTTGTGCTTGTCTCTTGGTTGGTTTGAAAAACAATGATTAGAGAGTTCACCTTGATCAAGTTCATTCATTTTGGAGGACATTGGAGTATGGCAATGATGACACAATGCCGAAAAACGATAATGATGCCTTTGAAGAGCTCGTCAATGAAATGAGGAGTAGTGATCCGGCAAGTAAGAGATCTTTTATTGAGAAGATGCGCACCTTTCTTCATCCGGAAGACGAGTACGTATTGCCACCCCTTGTTAGAGAAAACCCCAAAGGTCAACCAAGAGGATCTACTACTAGGAACAAGTCATTTTTTGAACATGTAAAGAGGAAGTTTGGGACACCTTGTTCAGATGGATCGACGACCACTCAACAAACAACAGTTGGTGATTTTGATGAGGTGAGGGTCGGTGCACCTTTGGAATTGGCTTACACTAGGGGTCCTTTGTCAAGCTGGAATAAAAGATGGGGGGTCCCGGAGGAGATGTGGTGTTTTTTTGATGGTTGGGTGGATGTAGGTGATGATGGTCATTGTGGTTTTCGAGTATTGTCTCATGCTGCCCGGGGTCGAGAAACTGACCATCTAGTGATGCGAGAATGGTGTGCTCGAGAGACTAGGGGTTTTGAGGTGTACAAGGATTATTTTGATGCGACCTACGTCACAAATAATGGTTTTACTATGTTTGACAACACTTTGAGGCGCATTGAATTTTCCAACAACACCGGTTGTGGTCAAGAACATTGGATGCATGACGTTCATCTGTATGTTTTCGCATCGTTGTTTAACTGGGCAATTTGTGTCATAGGTAAGGCCCCAACTAGTCCGAGTACATGGCAATGTAGTACATTTTTGCCTTTAAGAAGTTGTCCTCAAAGTCCGGTCCCATATGGTGTTTTGTGGATTTTAAATCACCACCAACATTGGATGCGGTTGCATTGTAGTGGACCACCTCAAGAAGTTCCAATGCCTCCAATAGAGATGACTTGGGCGGGGTATAGAGAACAAAATGTTGCACACTATGAAGATTTGTACAAGACAAATTTCGAAAACTGGCACACATGTATGGGAACGACACCTAGAGTGTCGCACAAGAAGGGATAAGTCTTGATTGTTGTACTTGTGTAATTGATGGATATTTATGTATTATTTTTTCTTCTTTTATCTCAATTTATTTTTGTTTAAATAAAATTGACAATACTCGAATAAAGCTGACATACATTAATAAAGCTGACATACATTAATAAAGTACTGGAATAAAGGTCACATAAGTTAAAGTCTTAAAACTACATTACATAGAAGAAACGATTAAAATACCCATGCTGCAAACCAAATCATCATCACCACAAATTTTCATCAAACACATGCAGTCGGTTTTAGTAAGACTAATCAGTGGAGTAATCTGTGGATGAATATTCCTTTGGCTTGAATAACTCCTCCTCCATGTAGCCGGTGTAAATGTGGAATATAAAAATTGGCTCGGGCGGGCCATGGAATATCTGACCATCACCCTAATAACCCTCCATAAGCTGATGCAGTGTCATGGACGGAATGATGGTTTCACATCTTTTGAAAAATTCAATCAACTCCGCCTCTATCCTCTTTAGTTCATCCCTTTTCAGAAGGACAGATTCTAAACAACAACATAAAATGGTAACAACTAATTACTCAAAACAAACAAATGATATAATTAAAGTTTGAAATTAAAGTTGACATAAATTTTACCTTTTGTTATATTCATTTCAGGAATATGAGGGTAATTTGTTTTATAGGGAGTACCCATCATTTGTGGTAGTGATACGAGATTAGGTTCATAACGGTTCATGAAATCCCAAATGATATTATTATTAAACACGATTAGTAAATGGCGAAATATGGAAGGAAACTCATTAACAATTTCATCTATTCTATTTTGTATGAAATTAACCTCTTCAACATCGTTCATAGGCATAATGGTAGATGAGATTTTAGGGAGATAGTAGATGAGATAGTAAGTTATGTGAAAAATGATGGTGGAGTGAGCTCCTTAAATAGAGGGGAGGCTTGGAATTCGTTCCGGAAATGATGTGACAACTCAACTGACGAATTTAATAAAGTTCTGAGCATGATATGACAACTCAACTGACGACTTTAATAAAGTTCTGAGCATAATGTGACTACTCAACTGACGAATTTAATAAATTTCTGAGCATGATGTGACAACTCAACTGACGACTTTATTCATTAATTAAAAACTGATAAATATTACAACGATCAAGTGCAGAACCAACAATTAATCAGCGTTAAATACATTTCATTAACACTTAATCAGTTGAATATCCTTCGGATGAAGAACCATTAGGCCTATAAAACTCCTCCTCTATGTAAGTTACATACATTTCATAGGTTTTAAGACTCTGAAATGGCCCCACGAACATCCGGCCGTCCCCTTCACATAGAGAGTGTAAGGTCCTATATGGGACAACTGTTAAACACCTCTTGAACAGTTCAACTATCTCCAATCTCACTTTCTCCCACTCATTTCGCTTCAGGATGACATTTTCTGGATTTAAAAATTAATCTGGTTAATAATGTCACAAACTTTATTGATTAGAAAAATTAGACAATAGATTAGAAGTAAGGATACCTTCAGTTACGTTCATAGGATGAATGGAAGGGTTGTTGAGACCGTAAATAGGTCCATGCATTAGTTGAAGCGATGATAGAGGAGGATTGCCACGACTTATGAAATTATTAAGTACATGATTATTCAACACAATCATTAGGCGGTCGAATAGTAAGGGAAACTCGTTAACTATCTCGTTAGTTTTATTTTGATAATAATTCACTAGTTGTATGTTAGTCATCACCATGATTAAAGTATAGGATAATAGAGGTAATATATTTTAAGAGTAGAGAGAAGATAGTGAGTTGTGTAGAAATAATTTGTTGGGTAAAGGGTTTATATAGAGGAAATGCTAGGGTTTTCATGTTGTGGCCATTACATAATTCAAAACATAAACTAATAATAATAAAAATAAAAGTACCATTACATAATTCAAACATAAAATAATTTAAAATAATCCGTAGAAACACAATACAACAAATAAAACATAACTAAATAATCAAACGTCGTCATGTCCTACATCATCGTCGTCGTCGTCCTCCGGGTTCCTAAAGTAGTCGGCCATATCTGTAACCAACCGATGAACACACGATGTCATCGCCTGCTGGGTAGGCTGTCTGTAGATAAGTGAGAACCTCCATGCAAGAGCTCTGCCGAACTCCGGCTCATCCAAAAGAGGCACCGTAGAAAACTTGGTACGACGGCCAGGAGCGAGGAAAGAAATACGGGTGGGAGGACTTCATGTACCATGTCATGTAACGATCGACCGTGTCAAACGGCATCACGACCGGGTGTGAACGGTCTCTCAAAACAATCCGAGCCTCTGAGAGCCCCCACTCCGAATCAGGATACTCCCCATAATACAACCTATAACCCGACTTCGGTGAAGGCGGACGATGCTCAACAGCTGGAGTAATCATAGCGGTCGGGATAGGCTGGACATACCCAAACTGACGCAAAAAATGGTCAGGCTGATATGGCTCTACTACATCAAGAAATCTAATCAACCCCGAATAAAGCGATGTCCTACAAGACCGATGTGAACCAACACCGTAAGGGGTCCAACGGATATGCTCCGCCCTAAGCCCGTCTAGCCTCTGACGGTGCTTATCTAGAAACTTCTCCTCCCCCTTAAACCTAGGAACCCGTGACCAAGCCTCCACCAGTGGTCTACCCTCAACATAGTATCCTGCATGAGGTCGGAAATGGGGAAAATACTCATATATCCAAGCCTGGAGCAACGGCAAACAACCACTAAGCCCACGAGCATCTCTCCGCGACGCCATACCCAACTGACGGTACAAGTACGCCAATGTCGCAGCCCCCCAAGCATACTCACCAAAACTATCCAAGTCATCAAACAAATGAAGCATCCGTGAACAATGTCTGTCCAACCAACAACATCAACTACGCCCTCAACGACTCATCATGGCGACCCGTCTCCACAACCTCCCTCAACTTCTGAGTCGACAACCCACCACTCCTATAATATGGTGGCTCGACATCTTGAAAAGCCAGCCCAAATAAAGTAGCCATCCTCTCCCTCAAGCCTGCATCATCCCTCGTGCTACCCTCCTCCTGCTCCACCATACCCTCCACAAAAACCCTAGCGCCACTCACCTTTATCCCTAGAATACGCTGAACATCATGTAATAAGATAGTGATCTCTCCAAAAGGCATATGGAAACTGTTAGTATCCGGCTGCCACCTCTCTACAAATGCACTATATAGATTTTCATCTATGCCGGTGGTCACACAACTCATCAAAACACCAAGCCCACTCTCACTAACTCTCCGGCAACCAGCTCCGGCACCTTCATCCCGTTCATAGCCTCCATACAACCGGGCCTCTCGTAACACTTGAGCCACGTTCTCGCCGGCTTGGCCTCCGTCCAACTCTTATAAGCCACGTGCCCACCAAAACTACGTAAGACGTTGAGGTGAACCGGTCCTCCCTCAACCACGCCACTAAGACGCCAAGACAAATCCATCTTCGTCTTCTTCCTCCCCGTGCTAGATGAACCCTGACTAACCGGCACATATCGTCCTCTACCAACCTGTACCACCTTCTTACCTGTTGGTTCAGCTACCTGGTTCTCTACAAAACACTCGTCATCGGGCTGCTCTGCCGCCTCCTCCGACTCAGATCCTGAACCGCTGTCAACATTACCATCATCAACGGCCCCTAACCTATTAAAAACTGACGGAAAAACAGTCTCGCTCACAGCAGGCGGGGGCGTAGGGGAAACGTCCGTACCCTCTGACTGAGTAGGACGAAAGACAACTCCGGCTTGACGCACACCGGGTAAGCGCCGCTTAGATGCCGTCACTTTTCGGCCTTTCGTACGATCAGGAACCACCATAATGTTTTTTTCTTTATCCATCTGCATATACGATAATATAATGTTATGAAATAACAAATAACATATGAAATAACTTATAACATATGAAATAACGAATAAAGCATAATTTCAAAAGCCATCAAAAACGTATAAAACGTTATTTCAATAGCGATCGATAACTTTACGAGAAAAAATATAAATTTTACACGAATCAAACTACATATGTTTTAGAAAAAATAAAAATTTACGAGAATAATACGTTCATATCAATAACAAAGAAAAAAAATGTCGACACCCTACACCAACGTCCAAACTCAACGTTGGTGTCACTGACCAACGTCCAGACCAGACGTTGGTCACTGGTACCAACGTTCAGACTGAACGTTGGTGTCACTGACCAACGTCCAAACCAGACGTTGGTCACTGATACCAACATTCAGTCTGAACGTTGGTATCAGTGACCAACGTCTGGTCTGGACGTTGGTCAGTGACACCAACGTTCAGTTTGGACGTTGGTCAGTGACACCAACGTCCATCCACCGGCTTATTCAACCTCCATTGCACAATACAAGCGTCCAAACTCCATCCAACAACAATCAAAACCCGTCTTCAACAACACAACACAATCACTAAACTAATTCTAATTCTAATTTGAAAAACAAACAACAATTTACTAACAATAACTACTCAAATAATAACTAATTAAAAGAAGGAAACTTACTTGAACACAATCAAAACCCGTCTTCAACAACACAACACGATCACTAAACTAATTCTAATTCAAATACTAACAATAACTAACAATAACAACAATTTACTAACAACAATTTACAAAAACAAACAACAATTTACTAACAATAACTACTAATTCAAATAATAACTAACTAAAAGAAGGAAACTTACTTGAACAAGGGGTAGGGTAGCGGTGGCACTGTGGTGGTGGGGCTGGGGGCGGCGTCACTGTGGTGGTGGGGCTGGGGGCGGCGGGTGGTGAGACAAGGGTGAAAGAAATGTGGGTTTAGGGAAGAGAGTGAAAGGAATGTGAGGTAAGGGTAGTGACCGTCTTTTTTTATAAAAAACGTCGACGATGTTTTATAAAACGTCGACGATGTTTCGTAATATAGTAAAAAAATTAGGTCACATGTGATCGATATCTAATGGGCTGGATCTAGAATGAAAATTTAGGTCCAGTCTTCGGTCCAAACTTTTTAAGGATTCTGGTTTTCGGTTCATTCTGGTGAGGACCTTGTTTTTTTGGACCCTGGCCAGATTAGACCAGAAAGACTGAAATTTACGTTTTAACTTTTAGTTTCTTCTTAGATTAATTTAAACTAGTATAGACCTTGTACAATGCACGACATATACCGAGGTTACTTTTCAGTTTATTATACTTATATAGTTTTAATGAAACACCATTAATTTTCAAATTTTCCATCCTTAATCACATTTTGATTTGAGAAAAATAAGAAAAAATAAAACTAATCAAACAAATAAAGATATCATTTTGATATTTTAATGAGAATAGTTTTTTTTTTACCATGAATCGAATTGTATCATATAAATTTCACAAATTAGTATAACTATTTATGTGGTTATGAAGCAAGTAATAAATAATTTATAATTTTATTTTATACGGAATATAGTTTATAGTTTACTGAAAAGGTTAACATTTATATGATTTTAAATTTAAATATTAGGTTTTTATTTGAAAAGTAAAATTTAATGAAAATATTATATCTTAATGAAAGATTATATCATAATAAGATAAGTCTTCATTTTATTTTCTTATTTAATGTGTGTATCTGGATGGAAAACCACTTGGATAGACTTATTGTTTTAGTATAAAGAGGATTAAGTTCTTTGTTAATTTTGCTCAAATATTCTTAATTTGTTGTTATTAGACTTCAATCATGTAATACCCGTGCCATTTTCGTCTGTTGCTCGGTGGCCTGCCCCAGCTGAGTAAAGTTACTCTGCCGAGTAGGGCTGGCACTCGATCGAGTAGGGGAACTACTCAGTCAGTTTTGGTAGGTATTCGAGTGAGTTCAGTGGGTACTCGGTCGAGTCTCAAGGCTAGGACACTCATTAGAGTATGGGTACTTGGTCAAGTAAAAGAGGTACTCGACGGAATGAGTGTTTTGGCCTTTTTGGGTCAGTTCTGGTAGGTTGTACTTGGGTGAGTGTTGTTGGTAACACGGTCGAGTTTGGCTACTCGGTTGACTGAGTGGAGTACTTAACCGAGTGCGCATGTTCTGCGGTTTTGGGGGAAAATTGATAGTGATTATAGTTAAATGCTATTGGAGTAGAAATTTGGGGGATTTTGGCAGTGATTATAATATTGTATTATGTAGGTGGAGATTTTGGTAGAAGAGAAGTTCTAGCTTCATGTTCATGTACTTGTCGTTGATTTTAGTGCTCAAACTTGCTATTGTTGATGATTCGTATGCGCTGATAACCATTATTGTTGACTCTTTTGTTGGATCACCATTGTTGGTTGATGCTTATGCTTGGATTTCGAAAAGGTAGGATTTCCTACTCAGTTGATCTGTATATGATTGATTGACGTGATATGATTGTGGCATGTGTCGGAGTTTGGGTGCAATATTGTGATGTTGTGTGATTTTTGGCTTTCAGAGGTGTGATGACGTGGGTTTGTGGGTGATCTGCTGCGACAAGCCCCCTTGTATCTACGAGGTGCTCCGAACACGACGGTGTGCTTGTTTATGGCACCACAATTGATGGTTACGATGTGCTTATTGATGGCATCGCCTGCGTGCTTCTTGGTGGCACCAGATCTGTATGATGATGATGATATTATGATTGCATATGATGTTGGTAATGTACATATCAACTGATCGTTGTATGTTTTTGAATCTATCGTTATACATACGATATTTCTGCCGTATGGTGAGTGGTTGGCTAGCATGTGTTTGGTTCGTTGAAGACTTTCTTGTAGGGCTCTTGATGGCAGGCATGAACGCGGACGACTGTCGAATTATTGTGTTCTAGTTGAGTCGTTATACTTTTGTTGAGTCGTATTGTTGACTAGTATTAAGATTGGGTATTGGATTGTACTCTGTATCTTTTATCTTCTAATTTAATAAAATAATTTAATTATTTTGGGATTGGATATGATATATACTAACTCGGGAAACCGAGATGGTAACATCCCCATTTACCTTGGTCGGGTCAATTGGGGTGTTACAAATCATACTCACACACCTATTTATTTTTATAGGTATAATACTAATTACTTAATTAGTCCTTTCTAAAGTTAACTTAAGTAGACGAGTATGGATGAGTTCCGGCCCAGTCTCGGACAAATAGTTTTCTGGTATGGAATATTTTATTCATGTATTCAGTTCATCGGATTTTTGCCATTCCGACTCCATTCCAACAATCCAGTTCCGTTCCGGTCTGGACATAGGCACAATCCTTGCCCAACCTCATCGTCGGGAACATCCCCACTATTGTCGCCGACAAGTTGTATTTAGACTTGGCAAATCCAACACGACTAGAATGACATGAGCCGAAATGGTCTGACCCAAATATGACTAGCCACGACCTTTATTGACCCTTTGTAGACCCGAGGTGACCCTACCCATAGTTAATTCAATCTGAAAGTATTTGAAGTGACCTAAAATGTCTCAAAATCACTGGCATTAAGTCATATTAATACTTCCTCGGCCTTGTTCATTTATTTTCTATTTTATTTTTAGGCGTCTCATTCATTTGTTTACCTTTCTATATTAAGCATATACTTCTAATGTGTTGTTTGTGCATCCAATTTCATTATTGTCCATATTGTCATCCACCAAGTAGATGGGTAATCAAGTGAAAATGAGAGAAAATAGTTAATTGAATGAGTATTTTTTTAAGCATGCTTGATTTTCACAAAATAAGGTTATCAAGTAAATTTTTTTGAAACATAAGGTTACCATGTAGAAAAACTCGAAAATAAATCTGCCACGTCATATTCCGTTAGATATTTAACGGAAAAATCAAGTTCAGGGTCATGCTTATAAGTATTAATAAAGTAGAGGGTTACCACGTGTGTGCTTTGAAAACGTAAGGTTACCATGTGGAATCCAGAAAAATACAGGGTTACCACGTAGAAAAACTCCATTTTTATTTAAGGCGGGTACAATCCATCTTAAGTTTAAGACGGTTTAAATATATATTAAATCACCTCATTTATTGCCTAGAAAATAGTATAAGCTTTGTTTTTATTACTATAAATCACCATATGGTAGTATTTAAATCAGTCTTAAGCCTTAGCCCGATTTTAGACAAATAGTACCCGTTTTCAGCCCGACTTACTAAATGGATGCAATAAGTCTTGCATGCGACGGGGCGACCCGTCGCAAGCTTGCGACGGGTCAAATACTCCTCATAAAGAGCAAGTGACAAGGTAAGTGAGGGGCTTTATTTGCACCCAACTTGCCCCTCACTTGCTATTTGTGAGGAAGATTTGACCCGTTATAAGCTTGCGATGGGTCGGTCCGTCATAAATGAGAATATGTGGAATGGATGTGGGGAACCCAAAAGAATGAGGCAAATCAACCCAACATTCATGTCGTGACTTTTCTTGAATCTAAAAGAATCTTCCACATTCCATATTTCCATGTAAATTGGATTCCTGGCTGTCGTATAGTGACAGGAACCGCCTAGCTTGTAGTAGCTGTTGTACAAAAAACAAACCAAATAACACGAACTTGTTCTTTTAATAATTTTTATCGAATTAATTATCAGAAAAAAAGCCAACCAGCTTTGCGAAAATGCTGCTTGTAAACGTTAGTTTAAGCTAAGCTTTATTATTTCATAGTTGAGCTTGGATGAAAGCTGCGAATTGTATATGAGAGGGATTCCACTCCCTTCTTTTGTCTTGTGTTTCCCTTTCGATCGTTTGGAGAATTGAAGTTCAAATTATCAATACCGTCAATAAGACCATCCCTAAGCAGAGGTCGCGCTAATGAGGTCGCGACCCGCTTTTACTCTTAATCCCATTTTATATATCTTGACCTATTTTCAACCTCCCAAGCAGAAGGTCACGACCTAAGTCATCAACCCAATTATTTTCCACTTCACAGTTCATATTATACACTTTTTTTATTGTTCAACCAATAAAAGTTGTACACCTAGTATGTCACTAAGGTGGTCAATTTTGTTCCATCATTGTCACAAATTAACCTTTGGTCACCAATTACCAAAGAATGTCACCAATTATGTTTGTGTAATTACATCATTAGCATGGTCAAGCAAGGTCATGACCTATCAAATGACCTTGCTTGGGGATGGTCTAATTACAATTCGTGGTTTCTTTTTTTTTTTTTTTTTTTTTTTTATCTCTAATAATCTAATCTAATTTAATACTATTAATATGAGAGTAATAGGTTAACATCAACATGAATAATTAAAGTAACTATAGTAGAGAGGTAATAACAGTAGTAACAACAAAAATAGTGGAAATAATAGTAGTAGATGAAGAGTAGTGAAACGAACATGAGTAGTAAATGTATATATCTCATAATTTGGTCGATAATTTCATTGTATTATAAATTTAAGAAATGTTGTCAAAGATGTGTTATAAATGATAAATATATGGATTAAACAGGTCACAGCAACTATATTTGATACAAAATAAATTTTAAAAGTTAAAATTAGGTAGCTCGGGCAGAGGCGGACACCAACACTAGAGTAGGTTTTCTAAGAGATGATCTCTCGATAAATTTATTAAAAGACCAATTACATATTGATGGAAAAATGGTATCAAAAGTACTAAAACGGGTACAGATACTATAAAATGGGTTACTAATAAAATAGTTACAATATATGATAATTGATAAATATATAGGTAGAATTGTAATGAAAGCATGTACCAAATCAACGAGATATTTTGAGTCAAAATCAATAATAAAGAAAATACGAACAAATTACATAAATAGATATAAAATAACTCCCTCAATAAGTTAGTGAGAAACCGTCTCTCCAAAGTTTTAGTGTTAACACTAGTTTATATCAGTTGGTCTCTCGTGTGACGGTCACAAGCTTGTGACGGACTAAATGTGACCATTTTATGATAAAAAGTAATCATCCATAAAATGTTACCAATCATATAATGGTTACATTCTCCATAAAAAATGGTCACATTTGCTCCGTCACAAGCTTGTGACGAAAAGTGTCTGTCACAAATGAGAATTTGTGAGTTTATATATAGCCAGAAATCAAGATTTATAAATGACATAAATATATATAAAATTAATATTATATTATACTCTCTCCAAGTCTTTCATTTGTTCTCTCTTTTCATTTCAATTCAAACCACCTTTTGTTATCTTTTTTTTTTTTGACAACAATACCAGAACAGACGGGCAACATTGAGAGCTATTCTATTACAGCTCCTATAATAAACAATTAAAGGTACAACGATAAAATAAACTAGCGGGTGAATAAGGACGGAGGATTGGCCACGATCACTTGTATCCGCTTAAAAACCACGCTTGACTTCCTGAGAACATCGCCGCACATGAGCCGCAAAGAAGCAATGACAAGGTGTACTTCCGCTCTTGCGAAAAGAACGAAAAACGTTAATGAGATAGACAAGACGACGAAGTCTGCCATCAGTGGAGATAAATCCCCTACACCTTAGAAATCGAATCCTTTGACCACAGGACCAACATATCAAGAAATCCCACATGCAAAGAAGGTAGAACACTAGCAGTCCCTTAACCATATTCCAGCCAAAATAAGCCAATAAACATCGTCTTCTCTCGAATTTAACCAACATATCGATGCTAACTATCTCCGTAAGGAGCTTTATTAAAACTAAAAACATAAAACTATTAAAGATCATGGTTAAGTGGAAGCAAACCACCGCCTCCGACCCAAACCACCATCACTGCCAAACCCGTAATAGCCAACACCGAATACACCTCAACATAAGAAACGCTCCAGACACAAAAAACCCAAGACAATCCCGACAAATCGATCGATCCCCAGGAATCATCAGCAACATACAGACATAACCAAAAACCCAAGGACAAAGGACACGGACACCATCATCAGATTACCCACCACTCAAGACTACACAGATATTAGACCCATAAAAGCCGCACATGCAGCAAGATATAAATGAGGCTAGACCGCTTGGTGGGGAAAGGGGGCGAGGGGAGGGGGGAACAACAAACTGACCCAACCTCATCGAAAGACACATGCAGGACACTAGATGGGCTATACCCATCCAAAACGACCGACAAACGACTTAGCTAGGGAAAGAAAATAACATACCGGGGTGGGGGGAAGGGGCGAGGCCAGGGGAGGGGGGAACACCCCCAGACGCATGCACGATCAATCCCAGCCGGGGACGAGGAAACGGTGAGGGATCGGATAGACGGCGACCAAGTCCGACAAGAACCCAACAACATCTAAAACACACGAGCAAGACGACGCCAAAGGGAACGGAGGATCGATCGGAGAAAAAATCAAGGAATAATCATGACGGAGGGTTCACATGAGAGGAGCGAACCTTCTCGTCGGAGCCAGGCCATGTAGCGACCCAAACTCCGACGAGAAGCCGGTCAGCAAAGGGGAGCAGTGAGGGGTTAAGGAGAAGCAGTGATTTCAAAGTTTGATTATTTGGGTTTTTTTAGAGAGAGAAAGGTAGAGAGAGAGCACTTTTAAACATAAAAGTATATACCTTTTGTTATCTCTTCACTTATTAAGCAAGTTTTGCGTGGTCTAAACTCAATTGCATGTGGGGTAATATGCTTTTTGTAGATCAAACTCTTTTCCTTAATTCTTGTACCCAAAATAAAATAGAACAAATGAAAAAATTCGAGGAAATATGTATTATATGTCAAAATTCATAATATACTATATAGATAGCTTACATAATATGCTATATAGCTTACATAATATACATACCTTGTAGTAATGTTGTACTATTGGTCATGATGGTAGCTCTTCACCTCATATTGACACATCTAGTGAACCACCATTAGAACTTGGGAGGAGTAAGAAATCTAGAGTTGAGAAATCTTTTGGGCTGGTTTAATTTTATCATGAAGGAGGATGATAAATATCTAGATGATGAGCTTATTGGCATGTATATCGTGGAGGAGGATCCTAAGACCTATGATGAGGCTATGAGATCAGTTGATGCTCCCACTACAAGAAAATGCTTCATTAGCGACAGAATATTTGCGACGGACATAAATACCGTAGCAAAAGAGACATTGCGAAAGATCCTGCGACGGAAATTCAAACCTGCGACGAAGTTGCGACGGACATTTCGTAGCAGAGTTTTCAACCATGGCGCCTAGATATTTCACATGGCGGGAACGTCTGCGACGGAATTTCTGTCGCAAGTCTGTCACTAAAATGTAAATTTGCGACGGAATTAGCGACGAAAATTCCGTCGCAAGTTCCAATAAGTGACTTACGATATTCTAACTGAAAGAGACAGGTGGCACTTTCATTGCGACGGAATTGCGACGGAAATTCCGTCGCAGGTTTTTTTGATATATCCTTTGTGGAAATAGGTTATTGATAGTGAGATTGAGTCTATTATGTCGAAACATAATTTGGAGATTGTTGACGTGTAGGGTGTAAATGGATGTTTAGGAAAATCAAGGCTGATGAGACTATTGAAAAAAACAATGAGACTTTGGTTGGTGGCTAATGGTTTCACTCAGAAGTCCGGTTTAGACTATTTTGACGTCTATTCCCTGATCGCTAAGATTGCTTCCAATAAAGTGATGTTTGTTATTGCTTCCATGTACAACTTGATGGTGCATCAGATGGATGTGAGAACTGCATTTTTCGATGGTGATCTCAATGAAGATATTTTCATGGATCAACCTAATGGTTTCAAAGTGGCTGGTCATGAAAACTTGTTAAATTTTTGTATGGACTTAAATAGGCACCAAAACAATGGTATGAAAAGTTTTCTAATGTGATGGATCAACCTAATGGTTTCGATGTTGATACATGAATATATTGAAGTCTAATGCTAGAGCAAGTGATATTATAACACTTTATGTTTATGTTTTACTTATTTTTGGGACTTAATTAGATATTATCGATTTCACTAGAAGCATGCTTAAAACTTCTTTAAAAATGAAAGACATTGGTTAGTCATACTCGTTATGTTAGAAAAGTTTTAAAAAAATTGGCTATTTTGATATTGAGCCAGCAAAAACGTCTCTTGATGCTAGCTTACATTTAAAGAAGAATTTGTCCGATAATGTTGATCAAGTTGGTTATGCTAAGATTCTTGGTAGTGTCATGTATCTTATGTGATCATCTCGTTCTGTTATTGAATGTTTTGTTTGGAGATTTAGTAGATATACTTATAATCCTGGTCATGATCATTGGAGTGCTTTAGTTCGTTTTCATAGATATCTTAAATTAATGTTGACTTTGGATTATCTTATTGTAGTTATCCTCCGATTTTGGAGGGATATTGTGATGCTAACTTGGTCTCGTGGAGTAATGAAATACATTATACAAGTGTTATGTTTTTACTTTAGCAAGAGCAACGAACGCTATCTTGGAGGTCATCGAAGCAAATGTGTATTGCAAGATCTTTAATGGATTTAGAATTTATAGCTCTCAAATTGGGTAGTCGAAAAGTTGAGTGGTTGAGAAGTTTAGTAGCAGACATTTCTTTTTAGCCAAATCTCGGGCCATCCTTGCCGCTACATTGTGACTTAAAAGCTGCCATTCATGTAGCAAGAATAAGGTTTATAATGGCTAGAGCATGCATATAGGCCTAACACATAATATTGTTTGTAACTTGATCAAGTTTGGTGTTATTTATTAGACTACGTAAGATCGTCGGAAAGTAATATTGTTGATCCCTTGACAAAGGCCTTAAACTAGAAACTATTTTAAGAAACTGCTAAAAATAATCGGATTGTGCCCACCTATGTAGTGCTCTTACGATGGATAACCTGTTAGGTTAACCAGATACAATTCGGTCAAACAAAGTCGTCGAGCATTGCTTCTATATTACTTACTATATTGACTAAAAGATGTTATTCAGTTTATCCCGTTAGCATGTTTATGTACTGCAGAATCAGGTTAGACAGGTTGCAGTCCTTAATGGTTTTCATACCTCAAAGGTTTGCGTGGTGTTTGCAGTACACACTTGAGAGACTCACTTACGTGATTGTGGAGTGTTGGCGGCCTACAGTGAGAATAGATGTGGCCTATCTTCTAATGCAATCATGAGACATGAATAATATGGGGCCTTTTGATACTCGAGGAAGTTGTTCTCATATTCCTGTTATTGTCATGTTCAAGACTATGTTCACCCGATAATAGCTACTTTGCTTTTCTTTTCTTTCGAGGAAAGTAGCAAATTGCCCAAAATCGTTTGGGATTAGATGCAATTTGCCTCCAAATTTTTTAATATGTGCAAATTAATACCAAAGGTTTGCGTTTATAGACAAATAGACACAATTTTAAAAAAATTAGA
>JAIUZE010010592.1:0-45768 GCA_022085475.1 Heliosperma pusillum
TGACCTCTAAATAAAGAATATAGTATCCAGTTTAGTGTACGACACAAGTGTTTCACTTTTGTGAATGGAACAAACGTTGTATCTATTTATGCCTATACTTGGTCAATGGATATCCCATACCAATCAAAGGTAACTATATTCTTGACCTAAATTAGAAATTACTTGTCATATAGATTGAAAAAGGCTCAAAATTGGTGACCTTAATCTAATCTTAATTCTGGATTGTGTAGCACATTAAGAGGCTAGTATAAACAACTATCCCTAACCCATCTGATTTTGAATCTTATGGTGTGTGCGAATCTTGTATTCAAGGCAAGATGATTCGTGCCCTTTTGTTAAAAAGGAAATCGAACTAGTAAGTTATTGGCCCCATTACATAAGAATATGTGTAGTCCAATAACAAACACAACCAGAGATGGTAATGATTACTTCACTTTATATACCGACGATTTAAGTAGATATTATGTTTGATTCTACTTAATGAGGTGCTAAGAGAAATCTTTGAAAAGTTCAAAGAGCTTCAATGTGAAGTAGTTAACCACCAAGAATATTAGATAGTGGACTTACGACCTAATCGTAACTGTAAAGATCTAAGTATTGACTTTGATTTTCACCAAAAGTATTGTGAAATAGTTTCACAAGTTAACTTCTCTAACACACATTATGAGATAAGGTGTTGTTGCATAGAGAAACAGAACCTTATACGATATGGTTTTGTCTTTGTCAAGTCAAAATGAGCCATTTGACTAACCTTGGGATCTTAATATTTTTTGTCTGCTATTTCTTTTCCCACCATATTAAAACACATTTAAAACAGTCTGTTTTCATTCCATATACTATATGGGTAGGTAGCGTACCTAATTTATAAGTTATTTGAATATTTTCACATTGACCACGAGAACAAAGCGTTTGTGACTCGTGATGCTGTCTTTCAATAAAAATACGATTATTTATTGATAAGACAGAGTTGGAGAAAATGTTTCAAGAGCCACAAACTGAGCATATGGTCCGGAAAAAGTTTTCCTCATTGCTTGTTCAGTAGTTGTTTCTTCGGAACCTAGGAGGTCAGGTGGAATTTTATCGCTCCTTTATAGTGATGAATTCTAATATGCGACTTATAAAGACTGTTTTAAGTCCCAACTTCTGGATAGATGGCTAGAGTCATACGATTTTGTATGGACTCCACTGCATGAATGTTCAGGTATAGACTGGTAAATTTACTTTAAGAATCTGTACTCGACCCTTCAATGTAAATTGATTTTTAAGATCGAAATTGCATGGATGAACATAAAATTTTTTTCAAAGATAACATCTGGTCGCAAGAGTTTTGCACCAACCTTAATTCTTTGATCCATTCGAATATGCTTAGCGATTACAGCATATCATAATAGTATGATGTCAATTGGACCTCAAGAACCACCTTCTCGAATACGATTCTAGAAGAGGTAGTATATTTTATATTCACCTGTGGGTTAGTAGATCCTAACTATCCTAAGTTAATTTGCAAGCTTAAGAAGATGTCTTAAGCAAGCACTAAAGAGTTGGAATTAGTGTGTCAATCATGTCATAAAATATTTCTCGATATCTCGAGGAATTATGTTTATACATGAAGTTAAGTGGGAGTAATATGGTTTTCATCAGTCTTCTATGTGGAGACATATTGATCATTTTAGATGATGGAAGATTTTGGAGAAGTAGAATACATCTTTTAGATATCTGAATTTATGGAGATAAATCTAAAAGGATATTAGCATTGAGTCAAAATTCTTATATTGATAAGATCTTTGACTAGTTCAAGGAAGTTGAACAAATCATAATTGATTCCTTTTGCTTCCGCTGCGGGGTCAATTATATACGCTGTGATGTATACTCAATCCGACATTTCGTATGCTTTGAGTATGACGAATCATTTGCAATTAAATCCAAATGAGAGTCACTTGATAGCCATAAAGAACATCCTTAAGTACTTGCGAAGGACTAAAGATATGTTTCATATGTTTGGAGTTTAAAGTGAGTTGTGTGTAAGAGTTTACACAGACTTCAGTTTCCAAACTGATCAAAGTGATTTGAAATCACTAACTGGCTGTGTTTCATAGAAGATTTATCTGTTGGAAGAGTTCCAAACAGAAAATACTATTGGAAAGGTTCCAAGTAGGAGTGACATTTTCAAATAGAAATGTCATGTATCCGCTGGAAGTGTTCCAGGCAGTTTATCATTGCGGATTTAACAACGGAAATGGAGTACATTGTGTCATATGATGATGCATATGAAAGTAGCTTGGATTCGACAGTATTGGAGTGACTAGAAATAGTTCATATAGCTGTATATCCTATCCCATTATACTGGTAAAACAGTGGGAGCTACCTTTAGGCCAAGAGTCCTAAGTCTAGATTCAAATCTAGACACGTACTCAGAAAGTTTTTTGTAATATGAGATTACGTAGACAAAGAGAAATAGCAATCAGAACGATAGGAAAGATGCAAGTATTGCTAATCCATTAGCCATGCTTTATGCAGGCTGAACATGATAGTCATGTCATTTCAATGGGGATTGAAATATGTACCTGAATTGCTAAAAATTATAAGATATGAAATTATTGATAGCGTATCAATTTTTCCAAATATTTGATAATCGCATTCATTGTTAGAGTTTCATTAAAAACTCCTTTATTTAGTTTGACTAAATTTTAATACTTTGTTTATCCGAATTGGTTGAAAGAAATGTTGAACCCAATTCAAGTGAACATGACGAACTTAGTATTTTGTCCCTAGTCACTCAATGAGGTGACGTCTCGAAATGACTAGATTGTAAGTCGATCGATGGTTGGTTCAGCACCATGGGGTCATGGAGATGACTGGTCGTTTACATAGACAGACTGTATGACACTCTGTCGGACAGTGACCTTGTAGAGACCCTTAAATCAATTATTTGATGCCTGGTCGTGGCAGGGTCTTCTATCTTATTCCTATAAGTCAATTCTTTTGACTGGCGACCGTCTATCTGAGTCGGTGCAGTTTCCGATTGGTTTTGGTTGATGTTCTAGGTCGTGCCGTAAAAGGAGGCCGATTGACTTCTTCTGGATCATGGTGATCTGCATCATACAGAGTAGATGGATCAACAGGAATTGTCCACCCACGTTGGGTAAAAACATCTTTAGGCCACTCGAGGAGTAGTTACTGTAAATGCGTGGCCACGCTCGGACGGAAGTCTATGGAGATTTTCTCGGTCAGACCAGTTACTCCCCTATCGAGAAAACCACTCTAAGATATTGTGCCAATCCAGGTGCGACCTGAAGACACCTGCTTTGATTGGGTAGATGTTATAAAAGAGACCAAGAAATTGTGACGCACACTTGTGTCAGACAAGTGGAAGATTGTTCGAGTAGGTGTCCTCCACAAAAGTGCGCCACATAATAAATCTTATTATGGAATATAATTGGGATATTTATTGACTATATATATGATTAGTCAGTTGATTAACGTAAATCAATAACGGTTGGCTGACTAGAGTTTGACGTTATTGTCGTTTGACGACGGTGATCAACTGATCCCTTTCGGTCACACCAAAAGGATGAAATCCAAATAGTAACTAATTATTTGTATACGATACAGTTAATTAGTACATTACATATATTCGATATGTACGAGAGTTAATTGTTAGAAATTGAGTTAAGAACTCAAATTCGATTAAGCTTATGTTTCAATTATGCGATAATTGACTAATAAATTTATATCTTATTTTAATACGATTAAATAAGATTTAACTTAGTAATTAATCGTTAAATTACTAAATTAGTTGAGGTTTTGAGATAGAGGTAATTAGTTAATTATATTTACAAGGAGTTGTAAAATAAATTAACTAAGCATTGTGGGACCCATTATATAATGATATAATGGTAAAATATTACGTAAATGTTAAGTACATATTATTTATTTAATTGAGTCATATAATCGTTATATGATCAAATTAACACTTAATTATACAAGATAATTAACCATATGATCAATAAGTATTTGTGAGACAAATATCAAAAATCAAAATGGACCTAACTAGGCCAAAATGGCCGGTTGGATTGTAGTTGGAAGGGTGATGATTTTTGTTCTTGTTTTTACTCTTTAGTTACTTATTGAAAGTGACATAACAAGTTGAAAACAATCATCACTTATATTACAACACTCCACTCAAATGCATGTGATAAAATTGAACAAAATAAGAGTCCTTTATGGACCAATATCATCCGGCCAAAAGTGGCCTTATAATGAGAAAATGGTTGTTCATTTTTTATCACTTCATTTTGTGCAATTGTCATACTTCTTTCTAAAATCCTTCTTCTCACTAAAACTCTCATATACTAATATTTACTAAGTATTACTAGTGTAGTAATATAGTCATAATATTAGTAGTATTATATCTATCTTATTATCTAGTTTAATAATAAGGGTAATTATTTGTGTCATCCTTGGTGGCAACTTGAGGAGGTCTTCTATTGGAGATTGTCTTGTGTTCAGCCAGATTTATAGCTCAAGCACCACAAGAAGGAGTTCTTGGTGTGCCCATATAATTTCCATATCAATGTGAGGAAATTTCTTCTTTTATGTAAATGTCTTTATATTTGCATGCATGTTACATAGATCATTATAAACTAAATTAATAAGTAATTTAGTAAATAATTAGAGGAGTCTAATTAAGGTCTATGGACTTTCAATGTCCTCAGCCACAAAGGAATAGAAATTGATCCATCCTAGATCAAGGCCTCAATCAAAATGCCGCAGCCCCAAACAGAGAAGGAGGTTAGAGGATTCCAGGGCAAGGTACAATATGTGAGCCGGTTCATATCGAAACTCGGTATGATCTGCGAACCTATTTTCAAAAAGCTAAAGAAAACATATCATACCATATGGGATGACGACTATCAAAAAGCATTTGGCAGGATTAAGGAGATATTGGCTAAGGCACCAGTTTTAATGCCTCCCAAAAGAGATCAACCTCTGGGTTTATATCTCACAGTCACAGAAACTGCCATGGGGGCTATGCTTGTACAGACCATTGGAAAAGAAGAGAGAGCTATCTACTACCTTAGTAATAAGTTCTTAGAATATGAGTGTAAATATACAGCTCTCGAAAAGACATGCCTCGATCTTGTATGGGAGACAAAGAAGCTACGCCACTACATGCTTAGCTTATCCGTCAAGGTGTACTCTAAA
The DNA here is from genome assembly GCA_022085475.1 of Heliosperma pusillum. Lineage (NCBI taxonomy): Eukaryota > Viridiplantae > Streptophyta > Magnoliopsida > Caryophyllales > Caryophyllaceae > Heliosperma > Heliosperma pusillum. Next base: position 5,206 of record JAIUZE010010592.1, read on the forward strand.
ATGGACCCCGTCAAATACCTTTTCGAGAAAATCATTCTCAGCGAACGTTTGGGAAGATGGACCTTAATGCTCTCAGAGTTTGATCTGAAGTATGTACCTCTGAAAGTCATAAAGGGACGCGTTGTTGCTGAGTTTTTTGCAGATAATTCTATCAACGATGCCCAAGCATTAGACATGTGGTCATTTCCAGAGGAGGACATACTGCACACTTGTGTAGACTCCTGGGACCTTTTTTTGATGGCGCATGAAATTTAAGAGGATTTGGAGTGGGGGTATTGCTCGTTTCTCCTTAAGGTGAGCATACACCACTATTTGTCAAACTCGACTTCGAGATGACAAATAACGCAGCGGAATATGAAGCTTGCCTTATTGGCCTACAAGCAGCAATCAGTTTAGTCATTAAGAATCTATGAGTTCATGGAGACTCCTACTTGATCATTAACCAAGTTACAAGATCATGGAAAATTCGAAGTGAAAGTCTACCACCCTATCAGGTTAGGATAGATCAGGTCGCTCAATTTTTTTATCAAGTCACTTATCTACATTTACCTCGCGAAGAGAATCAATTCGAAGACGCTCTTGCGAAACTTGTAGCCTTGATCAATATGCCTGACAACATGATCGAAATGCCTTTATGCATTGAACGGCGGTCAGAACCAGCCTATGTGCACCAGCTTACAGATTAAGAAGAAAGCCTAGAGGAATCGTGGTTCCAAACCATTCTAAACTTCAAACTCAATGGTACATACCCATCAGAAATAGAAAAGAGAGGACAGCGCGCCATCTGCCTCCTAGCCTCTCGATACCTCCTCATGCAAGGAGAGTTGTACAAAATAACACATCTTGCGTTGCCTTGATCGTTCGCAAGCACAAAAGGTAATGGAAGAAGTTCATGATGGGGTCAGATTGTATTAAGTACGTCATACACTGCCATAATTGCCAGATCTTCGGGAACGTGCAGCATGTTCCTGTTGGAGTAGGTGTCCTCCACAATAGTGCGCCACATAATAAATCTTATTAAGGAATATAATTGGGATATTTATTGACTATATATATGATTAGTCAGTTGATTAACGTAAATCAATAACAGTTGGCTGACTAGAGTTTGACGTTATTGTCGTTTGACGGCGGTGATCAACTGATCCCTTTCGGTCACACCGAAAGGATGAAATCCAAATAGTAACTAATTATTTGTATACGATACAGTTAATTAGTACATTACATATATTCGATATGTACGAGAGTTAATTATTAGAAATTGAGTTAAGAAACTTCAACTTCGATTAAGGTTTATTTTTCAATATGCGTAATTGACTAATAAATTATATTATTTTAATACGATTTAAATAAGCTTTAACTTAGTAAATTAACGTTCAAATTACTAAATTAGTGAGGTTTTGAGATAGAGGTAATTAGTTAATTATATTTGCAAGTGAGTGGTTAAAATAAATTAACTAAGCATTGTGGGACCCATTATATATTGATATAATGGTAAAATATTACTTAAAATGTTAAGTACATATTATTTATTTAATTGTGTCATATAACTGTTATATGATCAAATTAACACTTAATTATACAAGATAATTAAGCATATGATTAATAAGTATTTGTGGGACAAATATCAAAAATCAAAATAGACCAAATATGGCCTCACATGGCCGGTCAAGTGAGTAGTAGTGAGGTGATGATGGTTGCTTTTGTTCATGCTCACAAGTCACATGTGATTATGACATGAATAGTAACCTAAAATCATTTCATACTAACACTACACTCTACCACTTTGCATGTGATTAAAATAAGCAAAATAAGAGCCAATTTTGGCTCACCATGACCGGCCATATTGCCTATAAAAGGGCAATATGGTTGTTCATTTGATTGGTTCATTCTTGCTTGTTTTTCCTACATCTCTCAAAAACTCATCTTCTCTCTAAAAACTCTCAAATACTAATATTTACTAAGTATTACTAGTGTAGTAATACATTCTAATATTAGTAGTATAATATCTATCGTATTATCTAGTTAATAATAAGGGTAGATTATTTGGTGTCATCTTGGTGCATCTTAAAGGAGGTCTTCTACTTTGGAGATTATTATTCATCCATATTAATAGCTCAAGAACAACAAGAAGGAGTTCTTGTTGTGCCCATTTTATTTTCCATATCAATGTGAGGAAATTTCTTCTTTTATATAAATGTCTTTATATTTGCATGCATGTTACATAGATCATTATATACTAAATTAACAAGTAATTTAGTAACTAATTAGAGGAGTCTAATTAAGGTCTATGGACTTTCATGTGGTATCAGAGCTAGCTTGTAGCATGCATGTTCATTTTGGACATTTTTTATTAAAGTTATAAGATAACTAATAAATCAAAAAGTTTAAGTTAAAATACGATTCTGACAAAAATATTTGGTGCATGTATACCTACTGACCGCAAAATGTTTGTGGTCAAATTTCGTAATTTTAGGGATTGATTTGCTATTTATTTTGATTTTTGGCTTTTAAACCGAGTTAACATGCATTTTATGAGTTAAAAGTTAACTAAAAATAGTTTCATGTTGATTCTGGCCATGAAATTTTCATATGCTCTCACATGTATGTCTTACATATTGTATGTAAAATTTAGTGACTTTTAATTAAGTATTGCATGCTTATTGATTTTTATACGATAAAAGTCGATAATATGAGATTATAATGTTTATAAAATTGAAACTACCATTTCTGGTCTTGAAAATTTTTGGTAAATTTTAAATTCGGATTTTGATCATCTCTGTGAAATTTTATAATTTGTTGCACTGTTTTACTATATTTATTGATTTTTATTTGATAAAACCATTAAATACAAAGCTATTTGTTCATAAAATTAATTTAAACTTTTTGAGCAAATGTTTTTTATTTTTATAGTTCCTGGAAATGTTCCAGAATGTAAAACATTTTTGTTTTCAAATTTTTATGATGTTTATATTTTATTTTGGTTTTATTTCATAATTGTTATGATTAAACCGTAATATTTAGCAAATGAAATCAAATCGATCTAATTAATGACCAACAAAATTAGTAGGGAATAATTTTGAGTTCTAAAACAGTTTAGTTAATTAGTTTGAATTTAAATGAGATTTAAATGTTGATATTGATTTTTAATGGTTAAAAATCAATAAATCCCGTAAAATCGAGCTACAATGAGCATGAATGTGTTTAGGGCGATTTTGGCATGAATTTTGCAGCAGTTTATTTTATTTATGGTTGAAGGAAAGAATGGCATTTATTTAATCATTTATGCAAATTTTTGTACCTAGTATGGCCTAGTTATTTTTAATCGTGATTACCCGTAATGTAAGGGAATGACGGTTTGGTTGTAATTTAATTGCGATCTCGTATCTCCGGTTTGTATAATTTAATAATTTCATTTTATAGAATAAATGTATAATAGGAATTTGTATATTTGTATATTTGTAATTATTTTTATGAAGACCGGTGACTCCCTCAAGACAGTGCCATTTTGGAAGGTGTTCCAAGTGAAGAGGCAAGGGACCAAAGAGTTGGTTTCCAAATTTGTAATTAACTAGTTAATTGATTAGCTAGGTGGCCATACTAGGATTTTACTGTTGCTTGGTTGCTTGCCTTATTTCCGCTTATGCCAAAATCGTCACACATGCATTTTATTCCGTATTGTCAAATTCACGGTTATTCACAATTCACCGATTAGTTCACTTATTAGGGAATTAATACAACCTAAATGGGGGGGGGGGGGGGGGGCCAAGTCTCTCACATGTTAAAAATTGAGATTAGGCCTTATCAATTATAACACCTATGAATCCCGGTTCATTAGGGATTCCAGCTCGTGGGTCCCTTTTTACCTCGGGTAAGTAGGGTGATACGATCACAAGCTAAAATTGGATTGGACTCAACGAGATAAGCGTTATCTTGGGACTAGGAGATGGATTTAGTTGAAATCCGTCAACCAAGAGTTCTAAGAGTAGAATTAGTCAAGTAATGACTTACCATTTCTAGATAAAGGTAGCATGCGATGACTATTTTTATTTAAAGATGGGTCTTGGAATCATTTATATAATTTAGTGAGAGGTCATTATATAAATGCTAAACTTGCTAAAATGTTTTTCAAGTAAAATAACAATGAATGTTTATATATTTCTTTTTGTTGTAGTAACCATATTCGCACAATGTCAACATCATCAAACAATGCAACCTTGGGTAAGGACTCATGGTTGAGATCCGTCATGGACAAGTGTGTCCTAAAAGATGACGGAAGTAACTTCGTTGAATGGGAGTCAACGATCAAGAGCACCGCGTTATCCGATAACGTGCTTCGCTACTTGGTCGAAGAGCCCCCCACTGAACCCGCGCCTAGATCGTCCGCGGTGGTTCGGGCCGAATATGACCTTTATTTGATGGTTGCAAATGACGTCAAGAATGTCTTGATTTGGTCAATCTCACCCAAACTCAAACTCCAATTGATATCACTCGATGCATATGCGATATTCACGAGGATCACGTCGATGTTTTCGCAAGCCCCTCAAATTCTCCAATATGAGGCGGCTACGAAATTCTTCGACACCAAGCTTCAAAGAGGCCAAAAATTTGGCCCACACGTGCTCAAAATGGTTGAGCACGCGGACACCTTAGAGCGTCTAGGGTGCAAAATTCCAAAGCAATTGGGGGTGGGTAAGATCCTTCATTCACTCACACCTAAGTTCACCCAATTTAGGGTGAACTATAACATGAATGGCATGGAAAAGAGTTTCCATGAACTCCATGCACTCCTCACCCAAGCGGAGAGGGACATGGAGGCTAGTGGGAGTGAACCCAAGGACGTTCTTTCAATGAAAATGAAGAACATGAATCTTGGGGTGAAAAAGGACAAGGGAAAGGGTAAGACTCTTTTCAAGAAAGTCGGCAAGGGAAAGGGCAAGGTCTTTTATAAGTCCAAGCCCAAAGTCAACAAACACGCGGAGGCGGATTGCTATTATTGTAATGGCAAAGGACATTGGAAACGCAATTGCCCCAAATACTTGAAAGACAAGAAGGACGGTTGTGTGACAACGTCAGGTAAAATTCTTTCATCACTCTATATGATAGATATTAACTTTGGTAGTACATCTTCTTGGGTATTTGATACCGGTTGTGGTTCTCACCTTTGTAATCATGTACAGGGGCTGAAGGACGCACTAGCACTAGCCAAGGGTGACGTGGACCTGCGCATGGGGAAATGGAGCTAAGGTAACCGCAGTTTCCGTGGGCACCTACGTTCTTCTTTTGCCTAATGGTTTAGAGTTGTATTTAAATAATTGCTATTATGTTCCAACTCTTACCAAGAACATTATCTCCTTTTGCGTGTTAGACATGGAAGGATTTTCATTTTGTATTAAGAACATTTGTTGTACTTTTTCTTTAAATGAAATGGTTTATGGCGAGGCCATTTCTATTGGAGGTATTTATGTTCTAGATATTGAAAAAGAGGTCTATCATGTAGAAAACAAGAAGCTCAAAACAGGTGGACCTAATCAATCATACCTTTGGCATTGTCGTTTAGGGCACATAAACGAACGATGCATAAAGAGACTTGTTTCATCTAAAGTACTCAAACCATTCGATTAGGAATCATATGGTGTATGCGAATCTTTTCTTCTAGGCAAGATGACTCGTGCTCCTTTTACGGGAAAAGGGACACGAGCAAGTGAAGTATTAGGACTTATACATACGGATGTATGCGGTCCAATGACTATCCAAGCTAGAGGTGGGTATCACTACTTTATTACTTTTACCAACGACTTGAGTAGATATGGATATGTCTACTTGATGAGGCATAAAAGTGATGCTTTTGAAAAATTCAAAGAATTTCAAAATGAAGTAGAAAACCAATTGAATAAAAAGATTAAAACCCTACGATCCGATCGTGGTGGTGAATACTTGAACAATGAATTTGATTCACACCTAAAAGATTGTGGTATAGTATCACAATGGACTCATCCTGGAACACCTCAATTAAACGGTGTATCCGAAAGGAGAAATCGAACTTTATTAGATATGGTTAGATCTATGATGAGTCTAACAGAGCTTCCTGATTATTTTTGGGGTTTTGCTATCTTATCTGCAATATTTTCACTAAATTGAAGCCCGACTAAAGCGGCAAACAAGACTCCATATGAGATATGGACAGGAAAAGTCCCTTATTTGTCATTTATGAGAATTTGGGGATGCGAGGCCTTTGTTAAGAATAAGTCTGACGATAAACTCGCACCCAAATCTGACAAATGTCTTTTTGTAGGATATCCCAAGGAATCACGTGCTTATTACTTCTACAATAAACACGAGGACAAAGTGTTTGTGTCTCGTGATGCAGTCTTTTTAGAAAATGATTTTATTTCTAAAAGACAGAGTGGGAGAAAATTTGAACTTGATGAAGTCCCAGAGCCACAAACCGAAAAGGATGACGAGGAAAACGTTCCCTCTTCGTCTGGTACGGTCATTATTCCTTCGGAACCTAGGAGGTCAAGCAGAATTAGTCATCCACCTGATAGAGACCTTGGTATTATAGAGGAAGGTGATGACTATAATGTGTTACTTTTTGAAAGTAACGAACCTACTACCTACAAAGCAGCCATTTCTAGTCCCGACTCAAAGCTATGGCTAGGAGCCATGCAATCCGAAATGGATTCTATGTACGACAATCAAGTATTGGACTTGGTTGATTTACCTAAGTGGGAGGTAGACCTCGCAGTTGTATAGGGATCAATAAGATCAAAAGTGCATAAGATAAACATAATGATGTTACAAAGCTAGATTGTTGGCAAAAGGTTTCACCCAGTTAATGGTCTCACTATGACGAAACCTTCGCCCTAGTCGCCCGCTGATCCATAAGGATTATCTCTAGCGGTTTGTGCCGCATTCATAATTATGAGATTGGGCAAATTGGATGTCAAAAACCGCCTTCTGAATGGGATATAGAAGAGGACAGTGTACATGACACAACCCGAAGGTTTTGTGGATCCATCAAACCCTAAGAAGGTATGCAAACTTAAGAGATCCATTTATGGTCTTAAACAAGCATCCAGGAGTTGGAATCATCGTTTCGATCATGTAATTAAACAAAATGGCTTCACTCAAAGTGTCGAGGAACCATGTTTATACATGAAGTTTAGTGGGAGTAAAGTAACTTTTCTAGTCTTGTATGTAGATGACATACTACTCATTGGGAATGATATTCCAATGCTCACTTCTGTGAAGGAGTGGTTAGGGATACATTTCCAAATGAAAGACTTAGGAGAGGCCCAGCGCATCTTAGGTATCCGAATCTATAGGGATAGATCTAAAAGGATACTAGCATTAAGTCAAGAAACTTATATTGATAAGATTCTTGATCGGTTTAACATGAAAGACTCTAAGAGAGGCTTTATTCCTTTGGGAAGTGGGATCACCTTGAGCAAGTCAGATTGCCCTACGAAACCCGAGGAGATTGAACGCATGAAATTGATCCCTTACGCATCAGCTGTTGGATCAATCATGTATGCTATGATGTGCACTCGTCCCGATGTTGCATATGCTTTGAGCATGACAAGTCGTTACCAAGCAAATCCAGGTGAGAGTCACTGGATAGCCGTAAAGAACATCCTTAAGTACTTGAGAAGGACCAAGGATTTGTTCTTAGTGTTTCGAGGCGAGACTGAGTTACGTGTAAAAGGTTACACAGATGCCAGTTTCCAAGCAGATAGGGATGATATGAAATCCCAATCAGGCTACGTTTATATGATGAATGGAGGAGCTGTTTGCTGGAAGAGTTTCAAGCAAAGCGTTACAGCGGATTCTACAACAGAAGAGAGTACCTTGCAGCGTCTGAAGCTGCAAAGGAAGCTGTGTGGATTCGGAAATTTTTGGAAGGACTAACAGTAGTCCCTACTGCCAAAGATCCTATCACAATTTATTGTGATAACAGTGGGGCTATTTTTCAAGAAAAAGAGCCCAAGTCTAGTAACAAGTCTAGACATGTACTTAGGAAATATCATGTAATTAGAGATTACGTGGACAGAAAGGAAATTGACATTTGTAAGGTTGGGACAGATGACAACATTGCTGATCCTTTAACCAAGCCTTTATCAAAGGCTAAGCATGATGGTCATGTCGTCACAATGGGATTGAGACGTGTACCAGAATTCCTTTAGATTATGTAATATGTAATAATTGAATGTTGTATTAATTATTTCATATATGATAATTGCATTCATTGTTCGAGTTTTATTATAAACTCTTTTATTTAGTTTGACTAAATTTAATACTTTGTTTATCCGAATAGATTGTAAGACAATGTTGGACCCTATTCAAGTGAATAAGACGAACTTAATATTTTCTCCCTAGTCACTCAATGAGGTGACGTCTCGAAGTGACTAGATTGTAAGTCGATCGACGGTTGGTTCAGCAGCAAAAGGTCATAGAGATGCCTGGTCGTTTACATAGACAGACTGTATGACACTCTGTCGGACAGTGACATTTGTAGAGACCCTTAAATCAATTATTTGATACCTGGTCGTGGCAGGGTCTTCTATCTAATTCCTATGAGTCGATTCTTTTGACTGGCGACCGTCTATCTGAGTCGGTGCAGTTTCTGGTTGGTTTTGGTTGATGTTATAGGTCGTGCCCTAAAAGGAGGCCGATGGACATCTTCTGGATCATGGTGATCTGCATCATACAGAGTAGATGTATCAACAGGAATTGTCCACCCACGTTGGGTACAAACATCTTTAGGCCACTCGAGGAGTAGTTGTTGTAAATGCGTGGCCACGCTCGGAAAGAGATCTATGGTAGATTTTCCGGTCAGACAGTTACTCTCCCTATCGAGAAAACCACTCTAGATATAATCAATCGCAAGTGCGACCTGAAAGACACCTTGCGTTGAGTGAGAGATGTGATAAAGAGACAAGAGAATTGGTGACGCACACTTATGTCAGACAAGTGGGAGATTGTTGGAGTAGGTGTCCTCCACAATAGTGCGCCACATAATAATACTTATTAAGGAATATAATTGGGATATTTATTGACTATATATATATGATTAGTCAGTTGATTAACGTGAATCAATAACGGTTAGTTGACTAGAGTTTGACGTTATTGTCGTATGACGGCGGTGATCAACTGATCCCTTTCGGTCACACCTATAGGATAAAATCCAAATAGAAGCTAATTATTTGTATATGATACAGTTGATTAGTTTATTACATATATTTGATATGTACGGGAGTTAATTGTTAGAAATTGAGTTAAGAACTCAAATTCGATTAAGTTTATTTTTCAGTTATGCGATAATTGACTAATAAATTTATATCTTATTTTAATATGATTAAATAAGATTTAACTTAGTAATTAATCGTTAACTTAGTAAATTAGTTGAGGTTTTGAGATAGAGGTAATTAGTTAATTATATTTACAAGGAGTTGTAAAATAAATTAACTAAGCATTGTGGAACCCATTATATATTGATATAATGGTAAAATATTCCTTAAAATGTTAAGTACATATTATTTATTTAATTGTGTCATATAATTGTTATATGATCAAATTAACACTTAATTATACAAGATAATTAAGCATATGATTAATAAGTATTTGTGGGACAAATATCAAAAATCAAAATAGACCAAATAAGGCCTCACATGGCCGGTCATGTAGTAGTGGTGAGGTGATGATGGTTACTTTTGTTCATACTCACAAGTCACATGTGATTATGACATGAATAGTAACCTAAAATCATTTCACTCAACACTACACTCTACCACTTTGCATGTAATTAAAATAAGCAAAATAAGACCCTTGTGAGGCTCACCTTGACCGGCCATATTGCCTATAAAAGGGCAATATGGTTGTTCATTTTTATTGTTCATTCTTGCTTATTTTCTCATACATCTCTCAAAAACTCTTCTTCTCACTAAAACTCTCATAATACTAATATTTATTAAGTATTACTAGTGTAGTAATATATACTAATATTAGTAGCATAATATCTATCTTATTATCTAGTTAATAATAAGAATAGATTATTTGGTATCATCTTGGTGCAACTTGAAGGAGGTCTTCTAATTTGAAGATTGTTCTTGTTCATCCATATTTATAGCTCAAGAACAACAAGAAGGAGTTCTTATTGTGGCCATTTAATTTCCATATCAATGTGAGGAAATTTCTTCTTTTATATAAATGTCTTTATATTTGCATGCATGTTACATAAATCATTAAATACTAAATTAACAAGTAATTTAGTAACTAATTAGAGGAGTCTAATTAAGGTCTATTGACTTTCAAGGCAGACCCCTAAATTTTAGACATTTTCAAAAGGAAAAACCCTAATTTCAAACTCTAATTCAAGCAAAACTAAGAGTTTAAAGCAAAGATAAGATACATACCTCGATTAGACATGCTTTGTGGTTTGATTTGATCAAATTTTGAAGGATTTTGGTTGGGATTTGAGAGGTTTTCGAGTATTTTGTGTTTTGAAATAATGAAACTGTGTTTCGTCTTTCGCGCTTTTACTCAGACAGGGATGAGCTCGATAAATGACGCAGCAATTGCTGCGCCTCTTCCAAATGTCGCAGCTCTTGCTACGCCTATTCCCCAGCAAGTTTTCACTCCAATTTGAACATTCGTTACAAGTTTGTTATTTGTGGGCCCAAATCTTGGGCGCCTCTTCTCCGACATCTTATTTCACAAGTTTGGCTCTTTTTCAAGACCCGCGCCTTGACAGGATTCAAAACCGTCACGTGATGTTAATATCTCAGCGGGGACCCACCTTTCGGGCATACAATCTGTGGGCCCATCTTTTATTACCAGATTTTTGCTCGCCACAAACGAGCAGATTCTATGGAATGATTCAATCCTGACATATTCTTCCATATATCGAGTTTCGCAGATTCCTCTCAATATATGTTTCCCTAACGAGAGTTGGCCTAAGGACATAAATTGGCAGATTCTCACATATGACGGCTGGCGAGTCTCATAACGCAACCCCATTCGACGGCTGGCGAGCCTCACATCGCACCTCATCCCAAATAAGAAGATGCCTCAGGTATGACTCCTTCTTATGGCTGGCGAGCTTTTATACGTAGTCTAATGGACTTTAAATGACCCTCCCCGATGGTCGACAGACTTGAAAATGTTCACGACGACAAGTCGTTGGTACATACCCTTTGAGCCGCGTTGCGTCGCCATAGTCGTCAGGTTGTAATCTTTGATTGACCTGATGGCTATATTTTGACTTTTACCTTGTCCATGCCTCAGTCAAAGTTGAAGCTCTGTAGATACCTCATTTTCTACACCTTCCGCCAAGCACCCAGTGATGATTGGTTTGCATGTTTGGTACGCAGAACGATTTATAATAGTTCGTAAGTTTATCGTCAAGTGATAGCTCAAACACTTGAGCTTATCCCTTGGTCGTCATCTACGCGCCGATACGGTCGTTTTGACAATCATTAGAGTTCATTTGGAGTTCGGGTTGAAAGCCGCTTCATTTTCCAGAAACCGTTTTAAAACTCCGATTCGGAACGCGCGGGGATATTCAAGATATTTTATTAATATTGTCAAATTCTATCTTTTTGATAAATATATCTCGTATTTTTTTAAAAGGGAAGTATAGATCAACCACAATTCCGTGATAGAAACGTGGAAATCTTCCTTCCGTAGAAGGAAACCTCTGGCGAAATGACGCAGCAGGTGTTACGCCTTTTCGAAGGATCGCAGTTCCTGCTGCGCCCCTTCTCCAGCCTGTTTTCTCTGTTTTAAGATAACTTTAATTTGTTCTTGAACTCTTCATATTTTCTACTATAAAAGGAGAGCTCCGTTCTCACTTTTAAAGCACGCGAGTGTTCCGCCCTTCTCTTCTCTCTTTGAGTTCTAGACCTTGATCTAAGCTTTTTGACATCTACGTGTTTGATCAATCAACTACGTAAGGTCAAATCCTTCTGGGTACTCGTCACGTTTGCATGACCGACCAATTTGACCACAATGAACCAATCAATTAATCAATCGATTTTTTAGTCCTTTAACGAGGGCACTTTCTGCATACATTCGAGTCGAGCTATCGCGAAAACGTTAACTTAGTTAATATCTCGTTTCGTCAACATGTAAGTCTGACGGTGTAAATCCCGTATTTTATTATTATTTATTATTAATTCAGTTAATATAAGATCCATGTCAGAAATAAGTTCAAAACCGATTTCAAAGTAAAACCTTTATTTAACAAAATCTTTTTAGGTGTCATCAGACGTCGAGAAGAAACGCAGTTGCATTTGCGCCTCTTCCAGAGGCTACCTGCTCCTGCTCTTCTTCTTCTTCCTCTGGTTTTTACGTCTTTGTTTTCCTTTTCTTATTTTCTCTTTTCTTCGTACATAAATCGTATTTAATCTTTTATAAATCGTTTTGTTCTTGACTTAGATCCCTAATAATTCAATATTAGCGGGTTTTTGTCTTTGAATCAAATTTGGGTTTTAAAGGCTCGATTCGTTCATATCAAATCTTTGGATTCATTGTTGATATAAATTGTAGTGTAATTAATATTTTAAATCACTTTTACTCGAGTCATAGGTCAATAAATCAATCTTAAATACACCAAACAACATTAACTGCTCGCGATTCTGACTTCACAGTCAGAACTCAACTCAAGAACAGATGCGACAACTCATGCGCCTCTTGATAAGGGTAAAGTCGCGTCACCTTAATCAAAGTAATCCTAATTCACTACTAACTAATAGTCACCGGTAAGCAAGGTATCGAATCCACAGGGAGGCGGTAGTATTCTAATCTGTTAAACTAGGTTCGTCTCTATAGTAACAGTTTCGGGGTTTTGATTTGTGTTCTAAACTAATAGCAAACAATAACAATAAAAAGGTAAAATCAATAATATTTAAAAGTCTAGGGTCTCAGGTTCACTAGGATTATTGTTCAGGGGTAAGGGTGTAATAAACTATCATGCAATAAAGTTATCTAAGGTCACAAGATCGGTCGATTCAATTATGCCCTTTAGATCTACAATCTAACATGCGATTGCTATCATTAAACGAGTTCTATTCAATTATCGTAGCCTATCTTAGTCTTAACCCGGTCGGTGTCAATCCTAATTCGCGAGACTAGTTAATTAATCCTGGCCAGTAATCAAGCAACTAGATTTAAAACGATAATCAAACGATAACCATGCAATTTCAATTCAATTAATTAGTCTACCCCTTCTAACAATCCTATATCCCCTTTCAACCCTAGGAAGGAATTTAGCTACTCATAACGATATTATTAACGATAATAAATAAAGCAAACATGATTAACAATAATGAATGGATTAACAAAGAATAATTAAAGAACTAGAAGGTAACTATTTTGAATAACGAAGAAATATTGAAGAATACCGATTACAAGTTTGAACTAAAGACAATAATCTTGATGATAAAATCCAGAGGCAAAGCAAACTAATTTAGGTTTCTAATATTAAAGCATACCTAATTATGAAAGACGAGCTTTCCTTTTATATTCAAAATCTAATTAACTACGTTAAATTAGTTTAGGAAAACCGAAAGTCGTCAGAACATTAGGCTGCTCGATCAAGCAAGGGGCTTCTGCTTGATCGAGCATGACATCAGCACGACTCGATCGAGCAAAGTGCTTCTGCTCGATCGAGCATCCTTCATTTTGGCCCGTTTCTTCACTTTTCTTCATTTCTTCTCCATTGCTCTCGATTTCCGTGCCTAACCTTCTACGATCTGACTCCGCCATGCTCCATACTAACTCAAAAAGCTCCAAATGCATCCAATCTACATTAAAACATAATAGAAACGGCAGAATCGATATTCTAGCTAAAATAGCATAGAAATAAGCAAGGAAAGACGGTAAATCGAGTTATATGTATCTAAGGGAAGCATAAAATATGTGAATAAATAAAGATCATCACCTCTTCCAGAGACGGCTCTTGTTGCGCCTGTTCTGAGTTGACTTATGTCCCTGAACTTCTGTTTTCGTCTTGGCGTAGCTTTAATTATCTAACTATTAGTCGTAATATCGCTATTAATATGTCTTTTAGTTTTTCAAACCTTTTCCTTTTTATTCAAATCTCCGTTTTGAGTATATTTCTGACGTAGATCCCGTAATCTTTGTAATTCGTTGTAATCTCATTTAGTCTTCGTAATTGTATAATTTATTTGCCTTTCATATGCAATTCATTCTAAATTCTAAAATTCGACATAATTGAGTGCTAATTACATTATCACCGACATATTCGCATGCTAGGATTAAAACATTGGATGTTTCATTGCATGCATACAATCGGCAAAATATCAAATACGAACAATTTCCCTAATCATTAGTACATGCCGCTATCGAGGCGTGCGGGATTAGGTGTTCAATTAAAGAGCTTCCTAATACGTACTCTCACCCCTTACTCCATATCTCTGTGAGCATCCGTGTTCATTGGCATCCACGAGAGTCATTCTAGGCATAGAATGCTAAGGGAAACGAGTTCTTAGTGTTCATATCATTATTTTGTGTCTTAACATGGCATAAAGTATTCGAACGGTTCCAATTTTCCATAAAACTTGGTGGCGACTCCACAAATGCGTATTTTTACGCTTGTCCATCCAAGTGCGCCCCTCCGTGGTTCCCCGTGTACCACAGTTCGGCAAGGATCACCAATCCGTGTATCACAACTGCTGCTTCATTTCACCTTTTCAAGTTACAAATTTCCAGACCCCCATGCTCCTGCTCCAACGGCCTGCTAACAGTATCCAAGATAAACCCCCCAAGGAGGGAGCGTTTATCTCGGCCTCACCTTTCCATAAGTAGGTTCTACAAACACTCTCAATTTTTAACATAATTGTAGAAGGCAATATGAAAATTCTTGCCCAATAGTTATGTGAAGTGCTCAAGACACTCCTAATTAGAACCAACCTTCCTGCATAGGAAAGTATTCAAGTCCCCAAGGCTCTAATAATGTCAACATTCCTGTCAACTAGAATATTACACTCAAGAATTGACAGCTTCCTTGCAGATATAGGCACCCCCAGATATTGAAACGATAGAGTCCCTATCTTAATCCTTGTATGGCATAAAAATCTTCCAACAATCCAGGCTCCATACCATTCCCATAGATATTAGATTTTCCTCTTATTCATTTGAAGCCCAGAAGCAGCAGAAAGAGTTTGAAAAACCCCTACCATTGTCACCATAGATTTCCACTCTCCTGTACAAAACATCAGGAGGTCATGTATAATACACATATGGGTTAAGTTCATCTTTTTACACAAGGGATGATGAGTAAATCCCTCAATCTCCTTCACCCTATTTAGAATCCTGGATAGCTATTTCATATAGATTGTAAATAATAAAAGGGAGAGGGGATCCCCTTGCCTTAAACCTCTATCCCCCTTAAATTAACCAAACAGTTCCCCATTTAAAGCTAATGAATAGGTTGGAGTGGTCTCACATTCCATAATCTAACTGAGATTTGCAATTTAGTTTAACAATGGATTAGTGTAAGTTTGTTGGTCTAGTGGTTAGATACATGTTTAGTATGTGGAGTGGTTGTGGGTTCGATTTTAATTACAAGCAACATTTTCTTTTGGTGGTTCTCCATACATACGCCAATATAAAATGGGCCCAATGAAAATGTACCCTTTTATACAAAATAGGAACTTACTAGAAAAAATCACGCGCATACATGCACCGTATATATAATGACGTTACTTTTAATGCATTGTTCATAGATTTTAAATTCACAACTAAATTAATTTTTCATATTTCACCCCTTTTATTTCAGTATGAGAAAAAAAAAAGGAACTAGTAAAATCCATCAAGAGAATTGAGTAAGTCATGATATTTATATTTTAAGGAAAATATTTTTTTACCACAAAATAATGATTTCTATTCATTAATTTAATCAAATAAGTTTAATGAATTTCTTTTGTCTTGAAATTGATCATGTAGGGAAAGTGGCAAATTGCCCGCAAAGGTTTGTCCTTAGGTGCATTTAAACCCCATAACTTATAAAATAAGCAAATGAGCCCCAAACGTTTATCTTAATGTACAATTGACTCCACTTAACCGTTTCCATCAATTATGTCGCTGGAAATTTCTTACGTGGCACCGGAAATAAAATATCATAATATAATTAAAAGAAAAAAAATTATCAATTCTTTTAATTAAAATACTCCTACTCGTTCGACTCACTAAATCTCCAGTTTTTCTGTCATTTTCATTTTTGATCATTTGGGAGTATACACCGATTCTTGTCATCTGCATTATTAAGAAAAAAGGGCATTTGATTGGGTAAATCAACCGTTTAATTTGCTCAACCATGTTATATATTGGACTTGTATTACAAAGATTACAAACTAGTAATAATACAACAAGGCATTAAAAAACAGAAATGAACCAATTGTAAACGGTATTTATCAACCCACCGAATCGTGTTGAACACACTTTCCTTAGAGTATTTCGACCCTTAATGCCTTGGGTATCTCGAAAGCTCTGTAGGATATGACGGCTTTACTTTGTCTTAGGCAAGAACAAAGAACACTAGAACAATAGAGTTTTCTCTAAGTTTTGTTTTTGTCAAAATCTGAAAAAGTGAAATTGAATGTTATTTTTCATTCAATCCTCTCACATATATATAAAGATTTATGTGATGAGATACATAATATAAAACATATATTATTTAATGGATAATGCATGGGAAAACACCCAACAATTACCGTCGTTGGGTTTCATTCGAAACCCAAACAACACAAGTGAAAAGCGCGTGGAAAACAGAACAAATATACCCAGAAAAATGAAACCCCGATCGGGGTTTGGAATATCTTGGTATATTTGAATAATCAGAGACTTTCCAGACCCCATATCCTATCGGGGTTAGGCCACCCCGATCGGGGTTATGTCTCCCATGTTTTATTTACGCAAAACACTAAGTAAAATACTTAGTAAAACCGTGTATAAAACTCAACACAGACAACGAGTCGATATATTATGAAATAAACTCGTCATTTCCTTATCCATTACAACCATGAACTCGATATACGATTTTATGATCATACACTCCGTATTCCCGGCTCACATTATATCCTTTACGAGCTCAAGAACCGACTTTGACTTGAAAACCCGAATGTACTTAAATGACTTGTTATCAAAATCACTAACATTCCTCCCATATTTAAGTATATCCCTTGTTTCCAATAAAACAACAAAAAACAAACAAGAATAAGCATAAATGAAAGTGTCCATGGATTGAACTTTCACATTAGTATATTACACATTCTAAAATATTCGAGAATCGAGGTGTCCCACGGATTGAACCTTTCAACCCATATGAATACATGAAGATAAAATACACTTAAACTCAAATAACTCTAAAGTTACAAACTTGACACTATTAACCGCCATGTGTCCATATCCTTTCATGAGAGTATAGGAAGCCAAGTCCAAACCTCTTGAAGCGGCTACACTTCACACTCACATGGGTGAATCTTTCATCGTGCACCTGCAAAAATGCACTTTGTCAAAGATATCATTAAGAAGTATAAAACTTCAACCTTTTCCATGTAGGTCATGCACATACCTTCGGGATTATAACATGTGCTTCAATCTACCACAATGAGCCTTCCACATTGAACTTAGCCTCTAAGATTTGTTAGAGGGAAGTTGGGTATCTCATTGCAAAGATCATTCGAACTTTAAACCCATCCCGATTACCGACTTTATAACCAAGTCCTTAGCCAATCCCTTCGTCAAGTGATCGGCCAAATTATGATGGGTTCTCATGAAATCAACGGAAATAACCCCGTGAGTAATCAACTCACGAACCGCGCTATGTCTAACACCAAGATGTCTAGACTTTCCGTTATAAACTTCACTATAAGTGTGACAACCCTCGCGAATGCGGAAATAAAACATACAAGCATGTGATTTAATTAGAGGAAATACGATATTTTTAAAATATTTTAACATGCAAATAGAAAATACGAGGAGTGTCAAATATTACAAACCAAATACAAAATACTACAAGAGACGTAGTCTTTCAAAGTGTTAACAAAAGACAAAGTTATTTAGCATCTAGCTAATGAACGTCTAGAGGTGTTTCATCCAGGGACAACGCCCGCTAGCTCACACCCGAACCCAAAATACCAAGCAAAATATCATCCAATCAAGCAACCTGTTCATCCATGAAAAACATGAACGCCACAGTCAGTGGGGAGTAATTCCGGGTTCTCCCAGCCATATCACATTAAACGTACATAAAAGGAAATACAAAAGTAGAAGCATGCATATATAGATATACATGTGAAATACGATAAGGATAGATAGGCAATTCAATATATAATAATAAGAGCATATGGAATACAAATCCGAATCCATCATGTTATACAAAGACTCGGGGAAGACACTATTAGGCAACCGAATACGCTCACTAGGGCTTGCATCTCACCGTTAGCGGTATAAGTTTGATAAGATTGAGACTCGACAAACAAACCATGCCAAGTCATCCAATGATCAATCATATAATCATTCATCCAAACATACCAATACATTGACGACCTCTCTCACGGTAAATGAAACGCACTAGCACCGTGTACATGGCAAGTATGATTAAAAGGCATCAACGAGATAAGCATTTCCCTGAACGCATACACGATTCAATTCATTTCGTATATGTGGACTAATTCACTCCCGGTAGAACGACGATAATAATACGGTCCTAGTCTAAATCTGGCCAGAATCCCGAAATCACATTTTCCGGTTCGACATGCGATAAACATTTCGCATCCAAGACTCGGTCAATCATAGACGCCGAGTACCCCAAATTCGGTCGACATTCACGAAAGAGGCGGAAAAGAGCACAAGCCTCATAACAAGCGGTACGCTACATGCAAATAACACCACCTCGCAAGTACACAACATTTGACGGCCGGGTCGATCAACGCAAACCGTTCGCCTCCCAACAACGTCGTCGTATGCCCACTAACACATGCAATTAAGCAGTAAGGATACATCCCCGTTCCGACATTCCAGCCTTACGAACATGGAGGTAGCCAAGGGAATGAGAGTACAAAGCACATAGAAAAATAGTGCTCAAACCGTAACATTTGTAAAAACCGACTCAAAGTGGGGCATGCCAAAAACCATCACAAAACATGCGATACAAGCGAGTGAAATATCATATATTCAAAACATTAATATTTAAAGTCATTCCGTAAATTTATACGATAAATGAACCATCGGAATATTATAAATGAAAACGTAAATAAGAATTTCAAAGTACTTCCAGCAGGTGCCAGCCAGTCAGGTGGACCGGCTGCCGGCCACCCGGCTGGTACTAATCATCATACGAAAAATTCAAGGAAAAGAGCAGTGTGTCCCAGCCGGTCAGGTGGACCGGCTGCCGGCTACCCGGTTGGGACCAAGGGTACATGAGAAAACAAAGGAAAGGTAGACGTGTCTCATACAAAACTATACAGCCACTGCCCCAGCCGGTCGGCTGGGGTCAACATAACACGAAAATGCCAATTTCACTAAGTATCAACATTTAACAACAATCATCTATCATAATAATTCATCAATTCTCATATAAATTCTCAACAAACAACAAGTATCATCATCAACACAATTTCTAAGCTTACCAATCATATTCTAAATACGATTCCTAACATAGAAAACACGTAAAACACGTAAATGATATCGAGTAACCCTTCACCGTTACCTTTTTGCGTCTTTACTCCGCGTCAATATCCTCTTCAATCGAGAAGTAGTCTTTGTAGGGATCTTGGAGGTCACCACCTACAAATAGTTAATAAAAGATGAATATAATTCACCTTGAGAAAGACGGATAATTTGAAAAGCGAGAAAGACGGTAATTTTATTACCAATACGGATAGAGGAAGATGAGAGGGAAAGAATGAGATGAACTTACGTGAATTTGAGCGAGAATTGAAAGAGTTATGACGATTCTAAGGCGGATCAAAATGGAAGCTAGTTTTTTTGGGGTTTTCTTAGTGAGGAAGAAGGAGTTTGAGTTGTGAGGAAGCTAGGGTTTATGAGGGAGCATGAGGGGAGTAAGTGGAAAAAAGTCAAGAAAAGTCAAAGACGTCTTAAGACGTGATTCACTTGAAATCTCGCGTAAAATCCAAGTACGAACTCGGAAATTCTAAATTCGACACGGGAAATTTAATTCTAAACTAAAACTAAATTTCGCTGAAAAGTATCCGTAAAATATTTTTACTATAAAAATAGGGTACATTTGCGGGTGTTACAATCACCCCACCTTTTAAAAAGTTTCGCCCTCGAAACTTGAGCGAAAGAAAGATATCTTAATCGAATAGACTCGGATATTTAACACGCATAGAAGCTTCCGTTTCCCAAGTCTCTTCTTCGACATTGGCACATCTCCATAAGATTTTCACTAAAGAAACCACTTTACTTCTCAACTTCTTATCCTTGCGATCTAGGATGCGGATCGGCTTCTCTTCAAAGGACAAATTCGGTTCAAGCTCGGGCATTTCCTTTTGAAAGACATGGCTTGGATCACTTACATACTTTCTCAATTTAGAAACATGGAATACATCATGAACCTTAGCCAAATTCGGGGGCAAATCCAACTTGTAAGCAACGGCACCAATCCTTTTCACAATATCAAAGGGTCCAATGTATTTCGGGCTCAATTTACCCTTAACACCAAACCGTTTAACACCCTTCATTGGAGAAACTTTCAAGAACACTTTATCTCCAACCTCAAATTCTAGCGGTCTTCTTCGGATATCGGCATAAGACTTTTGACGGTCTTGAGCGGCTTTCATTCTATCACGAATGACCTTCACATTATCAATAGTCTCAACAAGAACATCGGGGCCTAAGTCACGAATATCACTCAATTGATTCCAACATATAGGACTCCGACATTTTCTTACATAAAGAGCTTCATAAGGAGCCATCTTGATAGATGCATGATAACTGTTGTTGTAAGAAAACTCCACCAACGGTAGACTCTTTTCCCAACTAGATTGGAAGTCGAGTGCACAAGCCCTAAGCAAGTCTTCTAAAGTCTGAATAGTCCTCTCGGTCTGACCATCGGTAGCGACATGGAATGCGGTACTCATCAACAATTTACTACCAATGGCTTCTTGTAAAGCCTTCCAAAATCTCGAACAAAACCTCGGATCTCGGTCGGATATGATCTCCTTGGGAACACCATGGTATCTAACAATCTCATCAACATAGGCTTTCGCTAGTCTATCTAAACTCCAAGTCTCTTTGATCGGAATGAATCTAGCACACTTGGTCAAACGATCAACAATAACTCAAACGACATCTTTACTTCCAACGGTCCTTGGCAAAACCATAACAAAATCCATAGAAATAGATTCCCACTTCCATAGTGGAATATCCAAAGGTTGTAGCAATCCACCAGGCCTCTTGTGTTCGATTTTCACTTGTTAGCAAGTAAGACATCTTCCAACATATGACACAACATCGCCTTTCAAATTCGGCCACCAAAATTGTAGCTTCAAATCTTTGTACATCTTATCACCTCCGGGGTGAATAGAATAAGGGGAAAGGTGAGCTTCATCAAGAACTCGCTTTCTCAAATCAAGAGCATTAGGCACAAACAAACGGCCATGAAAACGAAGAACGCCCTCATCATCAAACTTGAAATCTTTAGCTTTAACTTCAAGAAGTTTGGCTTGAATAGACTTGTAGGTAAGATCATCAACTTGGCTTTCGCGGATCTCACGGAGAAAAATAGGTTCGGCAGTCATAGCACCAACATAAACAAATCCACGCTCCACGAATTCCAACTTCAATCTTCGAAACTCGGCACAAAGATCATCGGGTAATACCCGCATAGCATTCAATGCATGAGAAGCTTTCCTACTAAGAGCATCGACAACAACATTAGCCTTCCCTTCATGGTACAATAACTCAAAATCATAATCATTCACCAATTCCAACCATCTTCTTTGTCTCATATTCAACTCTTTTTGAGTAAATATGTACTTCAAACTTTTGTGATCGGTGAATATACGACAATGAACACCGATAAGGTAGTGTCTCCACACTTTCACAGCATGAACAACGGCGGCCAATTCCAAATCATGAGTAGGATAGTTCACTTCATGAACTCTCAACTGTCTCGAAGCATAAGCCACCACTTTCCTACTTTGCATAAGAACACAACCCAAACCCATCTTAGAAGCATCACAATAGACATCAAAGTCTACACCATCTTTAGGCAAAGTCAACACCGGAGCGGTAGTTAACCTTTTCTTTAACTCTTGAAACGCGGCTTCACAAGCTTCATTCCATAGGAACTTGGTTTCCTTCTTCAATAATTGAATCATCGGTCTAGCAAGCTTGGAGAAATCCTTGACAAATCTACGGTAATAACCAGCTAAACCAAGAAAAATTCGAATTTCTCTAATATCGGTCGGACTCTTCCAATCCACCACAGCTTCAATCTTCGAAGGATCCACCATTACACCTTCTTTAGAAATCACATGCCCAAGAAAGAACACTTTAGGTAACCAGAATTCACACTTGAAGAATTTAGCATACCACTTTTGACGACGAAGAACACTCAAAATAATCCTTAGATGAATAGCATGCTCTTCTTCAGACTTGGAGAAAATAAGAATATCGTCAATGAACACCACCACACACTTGTCAAGATACTCACTAAATGTGCGGTTCATTTGGTCCATGAAAATAGCGGGAGCATTCGTCAATCCAAATGGCATCACCTTGAACTCATAATGACCATACCTTGTACTAAAAGCAGTCTTCGGTATATCAACATCTCGAACGGGAATTTGGTGATAACCGGATCTCAAATCAATCTTGGAAAAAGTAGAAGCACCCTTTAGTTGATCAAACAAATCTTCTATTCTTGGCAAAGGATACCTATTCTTGATTGTAATCTGATTCAACTCACGGTAATCAATACAAAGCCTCATAGAACCATCTTTCTTCTTCACAAAAAGAACGGGAGCACCCCAAGGTGAGGCACTTGGTCGAATAAAACCCTTCTCAATCATATCATCAAGTTGCTTCCTTAATTCCTTCAACTCGGTCGGAGCCATACGGTAAGGAGCCTTGGCTATGGGTCCGAAACCAAGTACAAGGTCAATAGAGAACTCAACATCACGCTCGGGAGGAATCCCGGGCAAATCTTCAGGGAATACATCAACGAATTCACGAACTATAGGCACATCTTCAATATTTAGCAAAGAGGTAGTTGAAGCAGTCACAATACACAAGTATGCTTGGTGACCCTTTCTTACCATACTTACCTACTTCATAGCGGAAATCAAAGACACACCTTTTCGGGGATGAGATCCTTTATAGGTTATTCTAACTCCTAAAGGACTCTTTAAATATATCTTTTGATCTCTACACTCGAACCTAGCATGGTACAATGCTAACCAATCAATACCTAGAATTATATCGAACTCTCCTAGAGGGAACTTAAGGAGATTAGCGGGAAAGATAGAACCCGAAATAGATATTGGTACATTAGGATAAAGAGTAGAACAAGAGATAATTTCTCCGGATGGTAAGGATATGGGAGTATCCTCACTAGATGTAGGCTCGATAGATAATTTATTAGCATAAGTCGAAGACACAAAAGACATAGAAGCACCTGTATCAAATAGAATAAGACACGGTTGCTCTAAGATTGAGAACATACCCGTAATGATCTCTGGATGAGCATCGGCTTCGGCACGGCTCATAACAAAGATAGAACCCTTAGGTTTAGCAGGAGGAGGGGGCAACTTTCAATCGGGGCAATCATCATAACGGTGACCACCCTTTTGGCAAAAGAAGCACACATAAGGTCGGTTGAAACATGACACACCGGGGTGATGTGGTTGTCTACAACGGTTACATTGACGACCTTGAGCTTGAGCTTGAGGAGCATAAGGCCTATGAGCCACATTAGAAGTAGCTCGGGGAATGAAAGGAGCAGGAGCTCTTGTGTTTCCATTTGAAGGAGGATTAAATCTCCTCTTGTTGGCATAAGAGTTAGAAGAAGACGGAATAAACGGTCTCTTCCCAAAGACATTAGGCCTAGGAGTGAAAGAAGGAGAGGGATTATTCATTATAGCTTCATCCCTAATGGCCTTCATGGAATTTTCGGCCCACAAAGCATCATCATATAAATCACCAAAGGAAGTAGTATTCCTCCTCACTTTACTTTGAAGTACAGCACTCAGCTTGTTGCGGTAATAGAAGGCTCGGTCCTCGACATCTCTGATAAGTCTCGGAGCAAAATGAGCAAGCTTGTTGAACTCCGTAGTGAAGTCTTGCGCAGACAAGTTACCTTGCTTAAAGTCATTAAACACCTTGAGCCTTTGTTGCTTAAGCTCTTTAGGATAGAATCTACCTTCCACTAGAGCTTTGAAACAAGCCCAATTGAAGTCATCTTCAAGAATAGCGGTGGCACTAGTGATAGCCCACCAATTATCAGTTTCCCTTACAAGGAAGTGCTTTGCGATCCTCACCTTGTCCTCTTCACGGACTTGGTATAGATCGAACTGCTTCTCCATCTCTCGGAACCATTCCCATAGCTCGGTAGGGTCCGGCTCTCCACCGTAATGTATAATCTTACTCCTAGCTATTTGTCCAGCTACCCAAGCGTAGCATCTCACATATATATAAAGATTTATGTGATGAGATACATAATATAAAACATATATTATTTAATGGATAATGCATGGGAAAACACGCAACAATTACCGTCCTTGGGTTTCATTCGAAACCCAAACAACACAAGTGAAAAGCGCCCGGAAAACAGAACAAATATACCCAGAAAACTGAAACCCCGATCGGGGTTTGGAATATCTTGGTATATTTGAATAATTAGAGACTTTCCAGACCCCATATCCTATCGGGGTTAGGCCACCCCGATCGGGGTTATGTCTCCCATGTTTTATTTACGCAAAACACTAAGTAAAATACTTAGTAAAACCGAGTATAACACTCAACACAGACAACGAGTCGATATATTATAAAATAAACTCGTCATTTCCTTATCCATTACAACCATGAACTCGATATACGATTATATGAGCATACACTCCGTATTCCCGACTCACATTATATCATTTACGAGCTCAAGAACCGACTTTGACTTGAAAACCCGAATGTACTTAAATGACTTGTTATCAAAATCACGAACATTCCTCCCCCATTTAAGTATATCCCTTGTTTCCAATAAAACAACAAAAAACAAACAAGTCTAAGCATAAATGAAAGTGTCCCAAGGATTGAACTTTCACATTAGTATATTACACATTCCAAAATATTCGAGAATCGAGGTGTCCCACGGATTGAACCTTTCAAACCATATGAATACATGAAGATAAAATACACTTAAACTCAAATAACTCTAAAGTTACAAACTTGACACTATTAACCGCCATGTGTCCATATCCTTTCATGAGAGTATAGGAAGCCAAGTCCAAGCCTCTTGAAGCGGCTACACTTCACACTCACATGGGTGAATCTTTCATCGTGCACCTGCAAAAATGCACTTTGTCAAAGATATCATTAAGAAGTATAAAACTTCAACCTTTTCCATGCAAGTCATGCACATACCTTCGGGATTATAACATATGCTTCAATCTACCACAATGAGCCTTCCACATTGAACTTAGCCTCTAAGATTTGTTAGAGGGAAGTTGGGTATCTCATTGCAAAGATCATTCGAACTTTAAACCCATCCCGATTACCGACTTTATAACCAAGTCCTTAGCCAATCCCTTCGTCAAGTGATCGGCCAAATTATGATGTGTTCTCACGAAATCAACGGAAATAACCCCGTGAGTAATCAACTCACGAACCGCGCTATGTCTAACACCAAGATGTCTAGACTTTCCGTTATAAACTTCACTATAAGTGTGACAACCCTCGCGAATGCGGAAATAAAACATACAAGCATGTGATTTAATTAGCGGAAATACGATATTTTTAAAACATTTTAACATGCAAATAGAAAATACGAGGAGTGTCAAATATTACAAACCAAATACAAAATACTACAAGAGACGTAGTCTCTCAAAGTGTTAACAAAAGACAAAGTTATTTAGCATCTAGCTAATGAACGTCTAGAGATGTTTCATCCAGGGACAACGCCCGCTAGCACACACCTGAACCCAAAATACCAAGCAAAAAGCCATCCAATCAAGCAACCTGTTCATCCATGAAAAACATGAACGCCACAGTCAGTGGGGAGTAACTCCAGGTTCTCCCAGCCATATCACATTAAACGTACATAAAAAGAAATACAAAAGTAGACGCATGCATATATAGATATACATGTGAAATACGATAAGGATAAATAGGCAATTCAATATATAATGATAAGAGCATATGGAATACAAATCCGAATCCATCATACTATACAAAGACTCGGGGAAGACACTCTTAGGAAACCGAATACGCTCACTATGGCTTACATCTCACCGTTAGCGGTATAAGTTTGATAAGATTGAGACTCGACAAACAAACCATGCCAAGTCATCCAATGATCAATCATATAATCATTCATCCAAACATATCAATACATTGACGACCTCTCACACGGTAAATGAAACGCACTAGCACCGTGTACATGGCAAGTATGATTAAAAGGCATCCACGAGATAAGCATTTCCCTGAACGCATACACGATTCAATTCATTTCGTATATGTGACTAATTTCCTCCGGTAGAAGAACGATAATAATAAGCCTAGTCTAAATCTGGCCAGAATCCCGAAATCACACATTTTCCGGTTCGACATGCGATAAACATTTCGCATCCAAGACTCGGTCAATCATAGACGCCGAGTACCCCAAATTCGGTCTAATTCACGAAAGAGGCGGAAAAGAGCACAAGCCTCATAACAAGCGGTACGCTACATGCAAATAACACCACCTCGCAAGTACACAACATTTGACGGCCGGGTCAATCAACGCAAAGTGTTCGCCTCCCAACAACGTCGTCGTATGCCCACTAACACATGCAATTAAGCAGTAAGGATACATCCTCGTTCCGACATTCCAGCCTTACGAACGTGGAGTTAGCTAAGGGAATGAGAGTACAAAGCACATAGAAAATTAGTGCTCAAACCGTAACATTTGTAAAAACCGACTCAAAGTGGGGCATACCAAAAACCGTCACAAAACATGCGATACAAGCGAGTGAAATATCATATATTCAAAACATTTATATTTAAAGTCATTTCGTAAATTTATACGATAAATGAACCATCGGAATATTATAAATGAAAACGTAAACAAAAATTTGCCAGCCGGTCAAGTGGACCGGCTGCCGGCCACCCGGTCAAGTGGACCGGCTGCCGGCCACCCGGCTGGTACCAATCATCATACAAAAAATTCAAGGAAAAGAGCAGCGTGTCCCAGCCGGTCAGGTGGACCGGCTGCCGGCTACCCGGCTGGGACCAAGGGTACATGAGAAAACAAAGGAAAGGTAGAGGTGTCTCAGCCGGTCGGCTGACCGGCTGCCGGTCGGCCGGCTGAGATCAATTTGCATGCATCAAAATTACGTAACATACAAAATTATACAGCCACTGCCTCAGCCGGTCAGCTGACCGGCTGCCGGTCGGCCGGCTGGGGTCAACATC
The DNA here is from genome assembly GCA_022085475.1 of Heliosperma pusillum. NCBI lineage: Eukaryota > Viridiplantae > Streptophyta > Magnoliopsida > Caryophyllales > Caryophyllaceae > Heliosperma > Heliosperma pusillum. The sequence goes on from JAIUZE010010592.1 coordinate 32,857, forward strand.
ACACGAAAATGCCAATTTCACAAAGGATCAACATTTAACAACAATAATCTATCATCATAATTCATCAATTCTCATATAAATTCTCAACAAACAACAAGTATCATCATCAACACAATTTCTAAGCTTACCAATCATATTCTAAATACGATTCCTAACATAGAAAACACGTAAAACACGTAAATGATATCGAGTAACCCTTCACCGTTACCTTTTTGCGTCTTTACTCCGCGTCAATGTCCTCTTCAATCAAGAAGTAGTCTTTGTCGGGATCTTGGAGGTCACCACCTACAAATAGTTAATAAAAGATGAATATAATTCACCTTGAGAAAGACGGATAATTTGAAAAGCGAGAAAGACGGTAATTTTATTACCAATACGGATAGAGGAAGATGAAAGGGAAAGAATAAGACGAACTTACGTGAATTTGAGCGAGAATTGAAAGAGTTATGACGATTCTAAGACGGATCAAAATGGAAGCTAGGTTTTTTTGGGGTTTTCTTAGTGAGGAAGAAAGAGTTTGAGTTGTGAGGAAGCTAGGGTTTATGAGGGAGCATGAGGGGAGTAAGTGGAAAAAAGTCAAGAAAAGTCAAAGACGTCTTAAGACGTGATTCACTTGAAATCTCGCGTAAAATCCAAATACGAACTCGGAAATTCTAAAATCGACACGGGAAATTTAATTCTAAACTAAAACTAAATTTCGCTGAAAAGTATCCGTAAAATATTTTTACTATAAAAATAGGGTACATTTGCGGGTGTTACAACAAGCCTTAGCCAAAGTTGTCGAACTATCACAATGGATAGAGATAGGAGGAATAGGTCTTGGCCAAACCGGAATTTCCTAAACCAAATTCCTTAACCATTCCGCCTCTTTACCGGCCGCCGCTAAAGCAATGAATTCCGACTCCATGGTCGAACTTGTAATACAAGTTTGTTTCTTAGAAGCCCATGAGATAGCTCCTCCACCAAGTAAGAACACCCATCCACTAGTGGATGAATGATCCTCCATATTGGTGATCCAACTAGCATCGGAATATCCCTCTAAGACCGAAGGAAATCCGACATAGTTCAAACCATAATTCATGGTTTGCTTCAAGTATCTCAATACACGTTTCACCGCAACCCGATGCTCAAGGCTAGGATTACTTGTGTATCTACTTAACTTGCCAACTGCAAAAGCAATGTCCGGTCTTGTGCTAGTCATGGCATTTATTAAACACCCAATCACTTGAGAATACTCAAGTTGCGAAATAGCTTTACCTTTATTAGGCATTAGCTTAATGCTAGGATCCATTGGTGTGTTAACCGGAGAACAATTCCCGTGATTAAACCTTTTCAACACCTTCTCAATGTAATGAGATTGTGTCAAAGAAAATCCTTTGTTCTCTCGCTGGATCTTTATGCCAAGAATCATATCCGCCTCCCCCATGTCTTTCATGGCGAAGCTTGATGACAAAAAGGCCTTAGTAAGATCTACTTGACTTTGGTTAGTGCCAAAGATCAACATGTCATCAACATATAAACAAATGATAACACCATTACCGTTGTTATCAAATTTGCTATACACACATTTATCCGACTGATTTAGTCTATACCCATTAGATAAAACAACCTCATCAAACTTGTGATGCCATTGTTTAGGAGCTTGTTTAAGTCCATACAATGATTTTATCAATTTACAAACCTTATGCTCATTTCCGGGCATAGTAAATCCTTCCGGTTGTTTCATATACACCTCCTCTTTAAGCTCACCATTCAAGAACGCCGTCTTAACATCCATTTGATGGATCAGTAGATTATTAATTGCCGCTAGAGTAATCAACAACCTAATAGTAGTGATGCGAGCTACAGGAGCATAGGTATCGAAATAATCAATCCCTTCCTTTTATCTAAAGCCTTGGATAGCCAATATAGCTTTAAACTTATCGATAGAACCATCAACTTTCATCTTCTTTTTCAAGATCCACTTGCAACCCAATGGTTTACAACCTTGAGGTAGATCCGCAAGCACCCAAGTGTTATTGCCCATTATAGAATCCATTTCATCATTCACCGCCTCTTTCCAAAAGGAAGAGTCATGAGACTTCATAGCCTCATCAAATGTCTTAGGGTCCTCATCAATGTGAAAACAATATGGATAAAAGCTTTCAGATCCATCCCTCGAACCTTCAACCAAATAGGTATGAAAATCGGGACCAAAGGATTTAGCAATCCTTCCTCTCTTACTCTTACGAATTTGGGGAGTTTCTTCTTGAGTTTTGACAATGTCACTTCCCTCAATAGCTTCACTAGAACTAGGTACAAGATCTCTTGGCTTCGGCATTGATGAGAAACGACTCTCATCAAATATCGCATCCCTTGACTCAATTACGGTGTGAACTGCAATAGAATCGTTTGGTTCAATTACATAGAACCTATAAGCCTTTGAATGCGCAGCATATCTAATGAATATGCAATCGATGCCTATTTCCCCCAAGGTTTTAATCTTGGGATCGGGATGTCTTACGATGGCCCGACAACCCCAAACTCGAAGATAGTTCAAGCTTGGTTTCTTTTTGTACCAAAGTTCATATGGAGTGTCATTATTCCTTTTGTTAGGAATCCTATTTAATAAATAGCAAGGCGTTAACATGTCTTCACCCCAAAATACGTCACTCAAACCCGAGTAAGACAACATGGAGTTAACCATTTCTTTTAGGACTCTATTTTTCCTCTCCGCCACACCATTTAATTGTGGTGTATAAGGTGGAGTAACTTCATGAATAATACCACAAGACTCAAAATATGATGGATTATAATACTCACCACCTCTATCGGTGCGCAACCTTTTAATCAAGACCGATTGTTGCAATTCAACTTCATTTTTAAATACATTAAACTTATCAATTGCCTCATCTTTAGAGTGTAGTAAAAATATGTAACAAAACCGACTAAAGTCATCAATGAAAGTCACTACATACTTTTTACCACCAATAGATGGAGACCCATGAAAATTACATAAATCACTATGTATAAGTTCAAGCACATGTGAGATCCTAGACACATTATCAAATGATTGCCTTGTGATTTTAGTTAACATACAAGTATTACACTTATTAATGTTCATGTCAAATATTGGGATTAGACCATCTTTTGACATAGTTTCCAATATCTTATAATGAACATGTCCTAATCTCACATGCCAAAGATATGAAGAATCATTCATAGAGGAAGCAATAAAAACAGAATTTTCATTTGGAACTACATTCAACATAAACATGCCATTACAATAATAACCAAATCCAATAAACACACCATGTTTAGATAAAACATATTTATTAGATTCATACACTTGTTTATAACCAAGTTTACATAGACAACTTCCGGATACAAGGTTCTTTCTAATTCCGGGTACATGTAAAACATTAAATAAAGTTACAACATTTCCGGAACTAAATTCCAACAACACTGTGCCACGACCAATAATAGAAGCGGTAGACTCATTGCCCATATAAAGAATGGATCCATCCTTCACCGATTCATAGTCCTTGAACCAATGACGATCCTTTCAAACATGATTAGTTGCACCCGAGTCTATCCACCATGCCACTACATCATCCTGCACATAAAATGCCTCAGAAATTAGTGGTACATAATTCACAACCGAATTAAAACCATAGTCTAAAAACTTATCTTGATTAGTGGGTGGACCTTGGCCTTTAGACTCTTGTCCTCCTTGGTTAGCACTTGCACCTTTCATCTTTTTGTGCTTGCCAAACTTGCAATTCATTTTGAAATGCCCAGTTTTTCCACAAGTCCAACAAGCACCTTTCGGTGGCTTATTAGACTCATCATCATTAGTGTTGTTGTAGGGGCGTTTCTTCCCCTTAAACTTGTTCTTGGAACCCTCTCCCTTTTCCATCATATTGACGGAAGAGGATCCCATGACTTCCTTACCTTTACCCTTGCCACCATCTTGCACCCTTAGAGATTCCTCTATGCGCAAGTGGCTACCGAGTTGTATAAGTGACAACTCTTCCTTCTTATGCTTCAACATATGTTTAAAGTCTTTCCAAGAAGGAGGCAACTTGTCTATAATACTAGACACCAAGATGGATTCATCCATCTCCATTTTATGTTGAGCAAATTGCCCCAAGATCCGGAGCAATTCATCATATTGTTCCATTACCGGTCTAGTATCGACCATTTTATAGTTCATGAAATTTCCAACAAGGAACTTCTTACTAGAAGCATCCTCATCCATATATTTAGACTCTAGTTGATTACATAGTTCCCTAGCGGACTCTATGTTTTTATAAATATCAAAAAGAGCGTCGGACATATCATTCAAGATGTGACCACGACATATGTAGTCATCATTCTCCCACTTGTTGTGCTTCCGCTAAATCTCCACAAGAGTCTCATCACCAACAATCTCCGGCATTGGAGTACTTAATACATACACTACCTTCAAAGCGGTGAGAAGGAAGTGCATCTTCTTTTGCCAACGACGGAAGTCTACCCCTTCAAATTTCTCCAACTTTCCGAACTTGGAAGTCCTGTCTCGAATTGATTCCATTTCAAGTGCAGAAAATACTCTAAGAATGTTATATATTGGACTTGTATTACAAAGATTACAAACTAGTAATAATACAACAAGGCACTAAAAAACAGAAATGAAACAATTGTAAACGGTATTTATCAACCCACCGAATCGTGTTGAACACACTTTCCTTAGAGTATTTCGACCCTTATTGCCTTGGGTATCTCGAAAGCTCTGTAGGATATGACGGCTTTACTTTGTCTTAGGCAAGAACAAAGAACACTAGAACAATAGAGTTTTCTCTAAGTTTTGTTTTTGTCAAAATCTGAAAAAGTGAAATTGAATGTTATTTTTCATTCAATCCTCTCACATATATATAAAGATTTATGTGATGAGATACATAATATAAAACATATATTATTTAATGGATAATGCATGGGAAAACACCCAACAATTACCGTCGTTGGGTTTCATTCGAAACCCAAACAACACAAGTGAAAAGCGCGTGGAAAACAGAACAAATATACCCAGAAAAATGAAACCCCGATCGGGGTTTGGAATATCTTGGTATATTTGAATAATCAGAGACTTTCCAGACCCCATATCCTATCGGGGTTAGGCCACCCCGATCGGGGTTATGTCTCCCATGTTTTATTTACGCAAAACACTAAGTAAAATACTTAGTAAAACCGAGTATAAAACTCAACACAGACAACGAGTCGATATATTATAAAATAAACTCGTCATTTCCTTATCCATTACAACCATGAACTCGATATACGATTATATGAGCATACACTCCGTATTCCCGACTCACATTATATCTTTTACGAGCTCAAGAACCGACTTTGACTTGAAAACCCGAATTTACTTAAATGACTTGTGATTAAAATCACTAACAAACCAATTCATCATAAATTACTTTTCAAATAAATAAAGATACACATGGATGAATCTGAAAATAAAATCTTTGAAATAAATATTTGATTAAGAGGATGCCATATCCCTTAAATTCTTGAATCACATCCGTCCGTGTTTCATTTGGATTTAATTTATGAGCTTGAAATATAGCACATGGGAATGAACACTGGAGATGTGTGAGCATTTAGATTAACAAAGGCACAAAGCTAGAGATCAGAGAGGAACTTGATTATTCACAATGGAAAGATAAAAATAGTAGGCAGGATGGTTAATAAGTGGGAATAGTATTAAGGAAACATAGAAAAATTAATTAGTCTTATCTTTTTAGTACGTAAAACTATTTTTTAGAATGTTTTTTCTTTTAATTAAATTAAGATCTTTTTATTTCTGGTTTCGCGTTAGAATTCGATATAATTTACAGAAACGGGTAAGTGGAGTCAATTGCACATTAAGATAAACATTTGGGGCCACTTTACACATTTTAAAAGTTTTTTCTTTTTTTTTTTGCCAACCGTAAAATAGTTCTTATACAAATGCCATTTGACGCATTTGGTCATATGCACTTATTTTAGTAGTACCATAAACTAAAGCAACAAAGTAACTACATCGGGTAACAAAAGCGTGTTGATGGTGTATGAGTAGAACACGAAAATTAACTTCAACATCCCCTACTTTCTTCAAAGGACGATCGTAGCTGGCCAAATGGTCGAACATTTCTGTACTCTTTATCAATTGAGCTTCAGGGGAGTACCTGCAACAAGACTCGGAGATTCATCCCCTTGGCTATGATACACCTTATTTGGAAACCAACAAAGTCATCAAGAGTGACCAAAGTTCACTTACGCCACTAGGACGTAGAAAGGAAAGGCAGAATGCATGCCTTTGGTGGAGAGAAATCTCCTACACTTTGAAAAACAATCCCCGCGGACAAGAGACTCACAGCCAAGAAAAACGAGTAAGTAAAAAGGTAGTGATATAGAAATAAACTTGATCAACCCCTAACCAAAATCATCTCATAAGGCCGAAGAGAGATGGACTCAACACAGACCGGATGCAAATATATCATTGCAATTATTATGCCATTACAAATCTTACCACCATGCTAAATCTTACCACCATGATTAGCAAAAAGGGTAAGGAAAGTACTACTATTAATTAAACGACAAGACCAGAAAACTTGCAAGTGCAGGAAAAACAAGAAAGCTAACATAAGCGTCATTTGAATAAATTGAAAACCACCTGTAACAATAAATTCGTGTAGCTGCAAATATGTAGAGAAAACACAAAATAATGCAACAAAGTAAATTTTTATTAATTTAAATGATTTCGGGTACAAACTACTAGTTATTCTACTGATTCGATTTCCGCGATTTGGATGAATAGACGGATTAAAGGAGGGTCTTGATTTGAAGACTTCGTTCTCCTTCCTTCGATTTGATTTCTTCTCTTCAAATGACTTGCAATGGATGCTTGGCGTCGGATCGAAGAGTAGTCTTTCTCTAGATCTTTCTCTTGGAAGAGGTTTTTGTAGAGAGGTTTTCTTTTTAGAGAGGTTTTGTTTCTCTAGTATAGTTTTTGTGTTTGTGTGGTGGTTCTTTTTTTGTGATTTTTTTGTGATTAGTCTCCAAATGAGCCCTAATGATGGTATTTATAAGAAATGAGAGGCTTGGCTTCTCAACTCAATGGACTTGGTAGTCTTTTCGGCCCATGTGAGTATATTTGACCCTGCTAGGTGAGAATTACCCGTCTTAGCGAACTTGACCCATTTCACGGGTTTTGTCACTTTAAGAGCGGGTCGGATTAAAATAACTAAAATGGACTAATTTAATATAATTTCGTCCAAATGAATTATTTTAGCTTACTTTCCTTTGACGGGTCAACATTTTGACTTTTGACTTCCGACGTGGCACTTAGACAAATTTTACGTGCCTACACCACCATCAAGGTCGACCATCACCGCCGTCGCACCCAACTTAAACCTACCCAGATCATTCAACAACTGATCATTACCAATGGAAAGCAGTAGAACCAACTCGTGACCCAAAAGGAGAAGAATGCCCCGTAAAAGCAACAAGATCTCACAAGTAACCGTCGACACAACTACCAACAAGATAACCCAAGAAAACACCACCACCAAATCCAAGTCAGACACAGAACAACATGCACAATCAAACCAGCAGCAAAAAAGACGACAGCAGCCCAAAGAACAACCTTAAAGACTGGCTAAAACCTGATAGGTGAGGGAAGGGGAACACCATATCGAGCCCATAGACACGAAGCAGATTGGAATGGACCCATCAAATACCATAACACAACATGGGAGGTGGGGGAAGGGGCGAGGCCCGAAGGAACGGGGAAACACCTCCCACAAGTGAATGCAAGATCGGCCCAAAACATAATACCGAAGAAAAAGGTGAACACCAATACAAGACTAACAACGGACGGCATATGATGAGATCAAAGAAACATCTTGTTGGTGGAAACACAAAAGAAGAGAGTTTAGTACTCGTAAGAAGGATACGGGGGGCGATTAAACGGCAAATTTTGGGTTATGGGGTTTAAATGCACATAGGACAAATCTTTGGGGGCAATTTGCCACCCCCGTTTTTTTTATACAAAGTAATTATGTGAAGTCGTATTATAAGAGCATATCCAGTGGTAAGCTAGATGCTACTAGCTTACTTTTGACACATCATTTTTGTATGCTATAACTATTTTAAGCTAGAATTTTCTCCAATGGTTTATGTAATATACTAGTAGCTTAAGTTGACTCGCTTAATACACTCCTCTATTTTTTTTGGGTTATGCTCTTTCATGGACACAAATTACTCAATCATGGACAAAAAAGACCATTATACCCCTCTCGTTTTATTAATGTCATTTAGTGTGTTGTTCCAATTTCTATCTCTCTCAATTTACTGTTTCTTCCAACAACCACCAGCCAACCACCACCCTCCGACAACCACCCTACACAACCCTCATTGCCCCTCCACCGAGCCGCCACTGGCACCAGCCATACCCACGACTACCAGCCGATCCACCTACCGACGATCCAGCCGCCCATTCTCCTGCCTAGCCTCCGACCAAACCCACAACCACCATCAAACCCGCCTCCCTCAACCCTCGCCTCTCGCCTCTTGCACGACACGACGACCACCAGGACTTCCACCAGCCTCTCCCTTGTCAACCCATTCCTCATCAATCTAAATTTTCATAAACCCTAATTTTATTTTTCCCAATTTAATTTAATTCTAACTACTTTGATATGCAATGCTTTTGTATAATTAAATAATGAATTTCAATTTAGAAATTGTTAATTGCTTAATATGAGTATTAAGATTCATAAATGAGTAGTTGGTGAGGATTTGATTAATTTTAGAAGAAGGGAAAAAGAAAGAGTTTTTTCATTTGATAAGAGTAAGACATGGAAAAATTATGGAAAAATGTCCATGAAAGAGTAAAATATGTCCATGAATGAGCAATTACGTTTTTTTATTGGCTATGTTCCTTATGTAGGTCCATTTAAGCAAGTAGCTCCATGGAACTACTAGCTCAAATATTTTGTGGGTCCATTTGAGCAAAGCTAATCTACTTGGACAACTCCAATGGTTAAGCTACTAGCTTGCAATTTTACAAAATTGCAAGCAAGTCCCTAAGCTAAACCATTGGAGTTCATTCAAGTCCAAACACAACAGTTTTCATTTACACGTTTGTCAATGCACAAATTGTAACGTAAATATCTCGAGTTTTACATTATAAAAAAATATAAAAATTTGAAATTCTTATTGTACTTATAAAGGGGAATCAAACAAGATCCCACATTACCATATTTTATCTTACCTATTACAAGAAATCGTAATGATTCTCTTCATTCATGAATAATGTCAAAAAAAGAAATATTATATTTGGACTTGAATAAAGTGAGTATATAATAATAACACTAATAAAACATTGTAGAATTTTAGATTTTTAGATTTACATGAGTTTTGTTTTGTTTTAATAAAATGAGTAGTTTATAGTTTAGAAAAGATTACTTCATAAATTTAGATTTGATTTCAATATATATACTCCCTTTTATTCACTCATTTCTTCCCGTTTCCTTTTTGCACAAGAATCAAGAAAATAGATTTGGACCACACTACCCCATACACAAATGAATTTGGACCACACAAAACATACAACCGCACAACCAAAAAAGGAAAAAGGGAAGAAAACCCGACTTACCCAAAATGGAAAGAGGGAAAAAAATGAAAGAATAAGAGGGAGTACTAGATTTAAACCTTTGCAAAATTGCACGGGTACGCCTTTATGAAAATAAAATATATACGATGAATATTGTCCGTCCTTTATTTCATAATGATAAACCATTTTACTTATACACGATCTTCGTTGCACAACCTTAAACATCGTATTTTGCATTTATATATTAATTTTTTTATATAAAAGTATTCTTTATATTTTAGTATTAAAATGTAACGATCAGAATCGATCAAGCTATGGTATAAACTCTGATCACCATGACAACATACTCTTTTTTTTATTAACATTTTTTAATGTCGATAAAAGATTTGAACATAGTAATAATCATTCTATATAATTAAAACAGGAAGTTTTCGAGCAATATTAGAGAGTCCAACAACGATGAATGACTTTAGAGCTCCCACATTAAAAGTTGTGTTTCTAGCAATATTAGAGTCTCCAACAAAATTAAAACTCTTCTTAAATATAAGCAACTATAGAGTACTGCTCTCTCTCGATCCCGGTTATTTATTTACTAATTCATGAACCTAATATGGTACTCCCTCATATTCTCTATGTTCTTCCACATTGGTTTTGGACAAATATTTAGTGGTATGATGATATGTGGATGTAAATGAAAGTAAGAGAGAGAATGTGGGGTCATAAATTATTATAACCACAAATGATAGACAAATAAGAAAAGTGGAAGATCTTAGTGAATTTGTCGTTTTAGGAAATGTGGAAGATCTTAGAGAATACGAGGGAGTAATATATAAATACACAGTATAAATAATACTTTGTGTAGATGTGCATAAAAGTTACTCCCTCTGTCCCGGTCATTTGTTTACCATTTCCATTTTAGGGTGTCTCATTCATTTGTTTACCTTTCTATATTGAGAATGTTTTCTATGAGTAATTTGATGTGCCAATGGGACTATTGTCCACTTGTCATCCACCAAGGACCACCACAAATGGTCCCCTACCATTTTCTTAATAATTGTGCCAAAAGTAAAGGTAAACAAATGACCGGGACGAAGGGAGTACTACGAAAATACAACTTTTTAAAAGCTTTGCTTTTCCATTGTCAAATTAGAGTAGTAACTTCGTTTTTATCCTTAAGTTTTACTCCATATGACATCGAGCTAATATTTGTGACACAGTAATCCAAGATGCTAGAATTTAAGTATAAAGAGCTTAAAGCTTAATTATCATCATAAAACCAAAATTTTTTTTTGAAACAATATAGAAATCTCAGCAAATCAAACACCATTAAAACTTAAATTTCTTTCTTGACAATTGCTAATGAGTGCTTGATTCGTGAATTAGTGTGCCTTAATGCTTACGAAATCAAAATGATCATTCTGGATGGATAGTAATGGTCATTTGTATTAGTAGTTTATCGTAAGTCAATAAATTAATTTTTTTGGGAACAAGAATAGAATTTGAATGTACATACTATATGAAATTACTCTCATAAATATGGGTGACAAGCTAAGCAACTATGACCCGTCTTTATGTCTTTTTCTCTCGACCGATTGCATCATATTCATTTTTATAGATTATTTTTGAGTAATATCCAATAATCTTGATATTGCGAACTACCTTGAGAATAAAATATTAAAACTGGTCAAAGATATTAAAATCATATTTTCATAGCACCGCCAGGAACGGAATTAAAGCAACAAAAAGTCTCATTCTGGGGTTGGAGGAATTATTATTAAAAAGATATTAAGAAATGTGATTGGAGAAGAAAATGAACTGGTTTGTCGATCACAATCTGAAAAAAAATTTGGTATTCATGAAGACGTAAGAATAAATTAGAGCAATGTGGTAGCTAAATTGTTAATCACAACTTACAAGTGCTCGATCATGGAGGCTAAATATATTGTTAATCACAACTTCATGAAGTATATAGCTTTATCACTAACTAGAGGAAATCACAAGATATCGGAGAGTTTAACAAATGTGAATAACTTTCGAGCTCCCACATTAAAAGTTGATATCCAAGCAATATTAAAGTGTCCAACTTGTGTGGAACACTTTAGCTACATAACCGTAAGAGTCAAATTGCTAATCTGGTAAGAGTCAGAAGATGTAGTTACAACATTGTCGCTTTGTAATTTATACTAGCCCAATAAGTTGTAGTGAGTAGTGTGGTGGCTTCTTTAGATTTTGGTGATCATCAAAGTTTGTAAATTGACTCGAGCTTCCACATTTAAAGTTGGGATTTCGAGCAATATTAAAGTCTCTAAAATTTTCTAAATTACTTCAAATAAAATATGAATTTAATTAAAAAATATTATATTAATTGTTAGCCCCAAAATTGATCTTTAAAGTATTAAATACAGAGTACATTAGAAGAGTCTTACCTTTCTGTTGAAATCTATCTTAAATACATTAGGGGAGTCTTACCTTTATGTTGAACTATGATATGATACATCTATTTAAACAAGAGTAGTAAAATACTCCCTCCCATCCAAACCAAAGGTTACATGGGAGGGAGCATAAGTTTTAAGAAAAAGTTGATAAAGGAAGGGTAGTATTGGAATGGAAGTAGGACCACTTGAATATTTAATGTTAGTTGGGTGGGTGGGGTAATGGCATTTTGTGTAAATATATAGGGTAGATGAGGAGTATTTGGTCTTATTTGTTACCCAAAAAGGAATGGGTAGTTTGGTTTGGATGGTCCAAATAAGGTAAGTGTAACCTTTAGTCTGGATGGGAGGGAGTAATTAAAATAGAAAATTGTTAATTAAATAGGCAATTGAACATGTCTATGAAAGCCTTATTATACTCAACATAAAGATTTGTAGCATAGGAGTATATGTTTTGGATCACGCAAGTTAACTTTTTACTATATGGGTGACGGTCATGACAAAAACGAGAAGGGAATTTCTTATTGTTATGCTTATTTAATGTTTATATACTTTCTGTGCATCATTTATATGAATCTAATATCTAATAATGCAAAAAAAAAAATCTACGCACTCAAAACAATTTGGTTCTCATAGAGATAGTTCAAACGACTTCGGCAATTGAGCTATATGTAACAACCCGAAAAATACCGATTTTTCTAGTTAAAATATTTACTAACACTTTTCAGTAGAACTTAAGTTTTTAAAATAGGAATTTTTGTTCCGAGTCTTATTTTGAAATTCCGCGTTCGTATTTGGAATCTTTGAGAGATTTCATGAAAAGACCGTTTTTAGTCATCTTTGACTTTTCTTGACTTT
>JAIUZE010010593.1:0-30531 GCA_022085475.1 Heliosperma pusillum
GAAAAGTTTATAACGACTTAAAAGTCAAGAAAAAGTCAATGACGACTTTTAAAAGTCAAGAAAAAGTCAAAGACGACTTAAAAGTCAAGAAAAGTCAAAGATGACTAAAAACGGTCTTTTCATGAAATCTCTCAGAAATTCCAGATACGAACGCGGAATTTCAAAATAAGACTCGGAACAAAAATTCCTATTTTAAAAACTTAAGTTCTACTGAAAAGTGTTAGTAAATATTTTTACTAGAAAAATCGGGTACTTTTCGGGTTGTTACATAACTGTCAAACCGCTTGTACCACTGCCTAGGAGACTGTTTCAGCCCATATAAGGACTTTTTCAGCCTGCAAACGTAATCTTCTTTTCCAGGAACCTGGAAACCCTCTGGCTGAGTCATGTATAGCTCTTCCTCCAACTCTCCATGTAGGAAAGTTGTTTTAACATCTAGTTGTTCAAGCTCCAGATCCTGATGTGCAACTATCGCTAGTAGCACCCTGATAGAAGTATGTCTGACCACTGGTGAGAAAATCTCATTGTAGTCTATCCCCTCTCTTTGCGTGCACCCCCTAGCTACTACTCGAGCTTTATACTTGACCCCTTCAACCTCTGTTTCCCCTTCCTTTTTCTTGAAAACCCATTTGCATGTAACAATCTTTCTATCCCTCGGCCTCTTGGTTAATTCCCATGTCTGATTCTTCTGAAGTGACTCCATCTCGTCTCCCATTGCAGCAAGCCATTTGGGAGACTCAGTACCAGTAACTGCTTCTTTGTAGGTGGATGGTTCAGTAGAATCCGGATCCACCTCCTCAGCAACCAGAAGTGCAAACCCCACCAAATTATCTTCTTCACGACCAAATCTGTTCGGAGGCTTCCCAAAGTTGGGCCTGATTGACCGCTCACGGGCCAAACTTGGCTGATTCTGAATTGGTAATGAAGAATCTGATGGTTCAGATTCTGACTGTAGTTGTTGATCTTCGTGTTGTGGTTCACTCTCATCAGGAGTGATTTCTTGCTCCACCTGTTTATCAACACTACTACTATCTGACACAGTAACAGACTTCACAGTAGGATTAATCATAGAATTTTCATCAAAAACAACATTTCTGCTTAAAATAACCCTACCCTCAGATGGAGACCAGATGCGGTATCCCTTGACACCATCCCCATAACCCACAAATACTCCCTTTCTAGCTCGTGGTTCTAACTTACCCTCATTTACATGATAATAGGCAGTACTACCAAAAGCTCTTAAAATAGAATAATTTGCAGGCTTACCAGACCACATCTCAAAAGGAGTTTTGAGATTCAGACTTGTGTGAGGTCCCCTGTTTATCAGATAGCATGTTGTACTAACTGCTTCTCCCCAGAATTTCTTTGTTAGTTCAGCATTAGAGAGCATGCACCTCGCCCTCTCCAGAAGTGTCTGATTCATTCGCTCTGCTACACCGTTTTGCTGAGGTGTATTTCGGACTGTATGGTGTCTAGCAATCCCTTCCTGCTTGCAGAACTCATCGAACTCAGATCAGCAAAACTCCAGACCGTTATCAGTTCGCAGCCTCTTGACCTTCTTCCCGGTTTGATTCTCCATTAGTGTTTTCCAGTGCTTGAACTGACTGAAAGCCTCACTTTTGTGCTTCATCAGATATATCCAAGTCATCCTCGAATAATCATCAATAATTGACACAAAATACCTGCGACCTCCCAAGGACTCCACCCTAGAAGGACCCCAGCAATCAGAATGGATGTAATCAAGTGTGCCCTTGGTCCGATGCACTGCTTTAGGAAACTTGCTGCGATGTAGTTTCCCAAAAACACAGTGCTCACAGAAATCCAGATCCTTGACCTTGTGACCACACAGAAGATCTTCTTTAGACAAAGTCTGCATCCCCCTTTCGCTCATGTGACCAAGCCTCATATGCAAAAGCTTAGTCAGATCTTCTTTATCAACATCAGAGGATGCAACAGCAACAGAACCTGACAGAGTAGATCCCTGAAGATAATATAGAGTACCGTGCTTGATACCCCTCAGAACCACATTAGAACCCTTGCAGACGTTCAGAACTCCACCTTCACCCTGAAACCCGAAACCCTTACTGTCCAGCGTACTTAAGGATATCAGATTCTTTGTCATCAGTGGAACATGTCTAACTTCGTTCAATGTACAGAATTTACCATCATGTGTCCGTATCTTGACTGAGCCGATCCCAACTACACTACAAACCGCATTGTTGGCCATAGAAATCGTGCCCCCATCTACCTGTTCATAGGTTGTAAACCACTCTTTGCGCGGACATATATGATAAGACGCTCCAGAGTCAAGAATCCACAAATCAGTGTGATGTGTGACCCTATCCGTAACTAGAGCATAATCATCTTCCTCAGAATCTGCATTTGCTACAACAGCAGTACCAGATTTGTTCTGTTGTTTCTTCTTGGGGCAATCAAATTTCCAATGCCCCTTTTCTTTACAGTAGTTACAAACATCAGTAGGTTTAGGACCCTTGGAACCAGAAGTCCCAGCCGAACTAGAAGAGCCAGAATAAGACGGCTTCTTATACTTTTTCTTGCCCGAATTTCCCTGTCCATAACCCCCACTGGCTACTAATCCTGCAGCCTGATTATTAGTAACCGTACCAGCCGCCTTATGGCGCAATTCTCTACTATGAAGAGACGATCTGACCTCTTCTAGAGACACAGTATCTTTACCAACAATAAAAGACTGAACGAAATTCTCATACGACAGTGGTAAAGAAACTAACAGAATTAATGCGGCATCCTCATCGTCTACCTTAACATCAATATTACCCAGTTCTAGTAAAATTGTGTTTAACTGATCTAGATGATCTCGAAGAGGCATACCTTCCTGCATTCTCAGACTGAACAGACCTTGCTTCAGAAGCAACTTATTGGTTAAAGACTTCGTCATATACAGACTCTCTAGTTTTAACCACAGACCAGACGCGGAGGACGCTTCCTCCGCAACTTCAGTGATGATATCATCAGCAAGACACAACATAATCGTCGAGTGTGCCTTCTCCTCCAGCGTGGCCATCTCAGCGGTGACTGGGTCCGTCTTCTTGTCTGAAAGCGGGGCCCACAACCCTTGTTGCTTTAACAAGGCTCGCATCTTGATCTGCCATAAACTGAAACTGTTCCTCCCGGTAAAGCGATCGATCTTTACGTTTAAAGCCGACATCTTTCTCGTATCCAGAAACCCGAAGGCTCTGATACCAATTTGTTATGACAGAAACGAGAAAGAACAAATAGAAACAATAAAGACGATAACACACGGATTTACGTGGTTCACTAACGGTGTGTTAGCTACGTCCACAGGGCAGAAGGGAGGAGAGTTTTATTAATGTTGAGGAGTATTACAGAGTTTTCAGATTCAGATTCAGAAAGTTATGATATGCATAACTGCTAGGGTTAGGCTTAGAGAGTTTATATACTACTCTCTAAGACCTAATACATAAAACCTAGAAAGGCCCAAAATAGACCATAGGCCCAAGACAGAAACCCTAGCCCAAACAGATTAACGGATACCGTTTAGGTTTCGGGGGCGTTGCCCCCGAGCCCCCACTAGGGCGTTTCGCCCCTGGACCCTGACTCGCTGACCGGTCAGCGAGACCCCCGCATTGTCACTCGAAGTGGCAACTAAACCAATTCAAGGCATTATTCAACATATTGAAATGATTATTGAAAGTCTCATAATAGACAACTATCGAAGCTTTTAAGACGAATGATTATTGAAATGTTCGGCGATTCCTATTATTGAAGATACCAAGCCTATTATAAAATCACAAAATTCTCATTTGTGACGGGACGATCCGTCGCAAGCTTGCGACGGATCAAACTCTCCTCACAAAGTGCAAGTGGGGAGGCAAGTGGAGGACAAATGGATCCCCCCACTTGCACTCCCACTTGTTCTTTGTAAGGAGAGCTTAACCCGTGACAAACAAGACTTGCTGCTATAAAATATGATGTATGTTATTTTAAAGACGAAGAACTTTTATCACAACATACATATCTCCCACAAAACCAGTGATATAATAATACAATAAGTCTTGCTTGTGACGGGGCGATGCGACCTTGCGACGGGTCAAATTACCCTCACAAAGAGCAAGTGGCAAGGCAAGTGGGGGGCTCCATTTGCACCCCACTTGCCTCCCCACTTGCTCTTTGTGAGGGGGATTTGACCCGTCGCAAGGTTGCAACGGGTCGGTCCGTCACAAATGAGAATTTGTGGTAATAATAAAATGCGTGTTGCACTTTTTCTCTCCTTAACCATTGTTTTATCTCACTGGGTTTTCCTGGTAAGGTTTTTAATGAGTCAACACTACATGCGCAATATGTGACATCCGATATTTTAGACAACGTGGGTATATCAATTAGTCCCCACTTGTCCCCCACTTGCTCTTTGTGAGAGGGGCTTGACCTGTTTTAAGCTTAAGATGGGTTGCCCCGTCTTTCATGAGAACTACCGATTTCTCTTTGTTCATATTATTCTTATATTAATCTTTATTTATAACCGAACTTAAATATGCAATTAAAGAGAGCTTGTTTGGAAGCATATATGCTCCAACAGTAGAGGTGGCAATCGGGTCAATCAGGTCGGTTACGGGTCGGGTTCAGGCAGTTCGGGTTATGTCGGGCTCGGGTTTGGTCGGGTCAAGTTGCTTATTCAGGTCGAGTCGGGTTCGGGTTGGGTCGCTTACGGGTAAGGTTAATCGGGTCAATAACTACAACAGGTCGGTTCAGTTTCGGATCGGTTGACCAATGAGTCGGGATATATCAGGTCAATATGCTTGATCAGGTCGAGACCGGTTTGGTTTCGGGTTACTGATGGGTCGAGTATTTTATATTGTCGTCTTAAATTTGAAAATTAATCGGATCAATGGTCGGGTCGTTCTGTTAAAAGATCACTTTTGAACTTATGAATTATAATATTGGATTAGAGGAACTCGATACAAAAGATATTTGTAAAATATAAGAGTATAACACTATAAAAGTTGATGATTGTATAATTTCATTGAACACTTATGTTGCTCGGCCTTGGTTATAAGTATATGACATGAGTGCCTATCTAGTGTCGAATTCGCCTAATATTATGGACATAAAATAATGTTTTTGATCTAAATTAATCAGTTGTTTATGTAGTTCATAGTTTTGAACATTTGACATATGAAGTATGGCAAAGAACTAAATGAATTACCTATGAAATAGATTTTATTTATTATCTTGACGGTGATCCTACGTATTTAATTTTGAATAGGCTCTATTAGAATGGTGTATTTGAGGTTTGAATTTTAAGATCATAATTAGTAACCGAGGTCGGATTGTATGGTCATAACTCATAACTCTTTCTTCCCTTTATTGTTTTCAATGGAGCCAAAACTAAACACTCTTTTTATCACAAAGCGTTAATTTAAAATTTTCTACATATACACTTGCAAAATAATTATTAATAAGTTTAACTAGGAATATAGCGTACTAAATTTACAACTGACTATTTATTTTAAGATTACATTTTTTTTTGAAAAATAAAATGAGCGATAATTTTTTATATCAAATTTATTAACAAAAAAACAAACTATAAAGTAATTTAGATTCTTAAAAAAAATTATTTAGCTATGAGTCGGGTCGAGTTTAATCGGGTTAAAAACGGGTTACATGTCGGTTCAGTTCGGTTTGGGTCAGGTCGGGTTTGTGGGTGAATCGGGTTTCGGGTCGGGTCGGGTCGGGTCGAGTCACAAGTCGTTCGGGTCATATCATTTTAGGTTCTATCGGTTTATCGGCTAACCTTCGGGTCGGTTCAGGTCGGTTTCAGTTCAGCAAATTTACGGGTTCTATCAGGTCGGTTTTCGGATAAGTCAGGTCGGTTTTTCGGGTCAGGTCACCTTTTGCCAACTCTATCCAACAGTATGTACCTTAGCTTGTGGCTATACCTGGTAAACGGGTCAGTCGGGTCGGGTTAGGGTCGGGCCAGTTCGGGTCAGGTCAGTTCGGGTCTCTTGTTGATTTCGGGTTAATTCGGGTCGGGTCGGGTCATTTTGGGTTTCAGGTTTGTTTTGGGTTTGTTGTCGAGTCCGTTTTGGGTCAACCGGGTCGGGTTATTTCGGGTCAAAGAAAAAGAGACAAAAGGCCATTTTAAGTCTTTTTTGTTCAATTAAAGTTATGTTTTGTCGGGTCATTTTCGGGTTGAGTGGTTTTGAGTCGGGTTATTTTCGGGTTGGGTCAGTTACGGGTTAAGAAAGATCGGGTCATGTTCGGGTCGGGTCGGGTCCAATCGGGTTTCGGGTCACATTCGGGTGTTGTAGTTCAGGTCAATTTCAGGTCACGGGTTCGGGTCATTCAGGTCGAGTTGCTTTTGCCAGGTCTACTTGTGGCCTTGTTGGGGGGATGATGTTTTGAGACAACGCAAGGTTTTATAATCGTATCATGTAATATGCATGCATATGTATTTCTTCCCGTCGTGGTTATTTGTTTGCCTATTTCATTTCAAGATGTTTATTTATTTGTTTACCTCTCAATTTTTAGATGTCTTTCCATAGGTATTATGATCACCCACATGACTAGATCCACTTGTCATTTAGTAACAATATAACCAACAGAAGGTCTTGCTTCAAACGGGGCGATCCGTCTTTTTGCTTCAAACGGGTCAAAACCTCTCACAAACCCCCCACTTGTCCCACTTGCTCTTTTGTGAGAGGGCGTGAGCCATCTGAAACAATAAGACGGGTCGCCCCATTTGAAACAAAAATTTGCGTATCAACAAATGGCCTCGGCTACTTTTCTTGATTTTTGTGCCAAAACCAAATGTAAACAAATAACAGAACGAAGATTGTACAATTATACTGAGTTTTTATTATTTACCCTTTTATTTTCACATATGTTCCTTAAATTTTTTTTATTATAACCTATGTCATCAAATTTTGTGACTATATCACTAAACAAATTCTCATTGAAGACGGCGTATATCTGTTTTCAATGAATAATGAAATCGGTTCAAATCCCCTTTTACAAAGACGCAAGTGGGGATACATTTAGTTTTCCACATGTCCTCCCACTTAGCTCCTTATAAGAGAGGATTTAACCCGTTTTCATCAAATACGAATATGCGTCGTTTTCAATGAGACCAACCGATATAACTAAGGGCCTCACAAGTAGAGCTGGCAAGTCTGACCCGACCCGAGTGACCCGACCCGAAACCCGAGCAAAACCGACCCGACCCGACCCGAGAATACTGCAACCCGAAACCGACCCGACCCGACCCGATGACGACCCGTAACCCGTTGACGACCCGAAAATCAGTGACCCAAACCCGACCTGAACCCGACCCGACATTGACCCGACCCGATATTGACTCGATTAAATTGACGCTCTGACAATTATTAACCTTAATAATGATCAAAATGAAAGTGATTTATTGTTTAAATTGATATGTTTGACTTAATAATGAATTAATTAAACCAAATAATAATTTAAAACTAGATTTAATGGAAAAATATTGAAATATTGCAAAAAAAATAACCGGACCCGATTACGACCCGACCCAAACCCGACCCGACCCGATGTATCATTTGACCCGAAAATGACCCGACCCGATAACGACCCGAACCCGACCCGACCCGAAAGGGTTGTCAGACCCGATACGAACCGAACCCGACACGACCCGAACCCGACATGACCCGACCCAAACCCGACCCGACTGACCCGATTGCCACCCCTACTCACAAGTCCCACCAACTATGCCTAGAGGCTACAACAACACATTGTTAACCGAAAATAAAGGATTAAATAAATGAAGATGAGCCAATGATCCCAAAACCAAAAGTATTTTGTATTCTTGCAATAATCCCATGCTCTCTTTTGAAACTAGAGAGGTTTTCCCAAAATTTCATTCACACAAATGACACAAGTCCACTCCATTCTTCCCATAAATTAGGCAATCACTTCACACAACCACCAAATGACAATGGCCTTACTCTCCTCTTCTCCATCTCCAACTCTCTCCCCTCACTCTTCAAAACCCCATATCCCTCACCACCATCATCATCTTACCCACAAACCTTATCTTAATCTCCTTCCTTTAAACAAACCCAGAAAAACCCACTTGTACATCAGAGCTTCCTCATCTGATAATGGCACTGGTATTATCACCTCTTCCACTACCACTGCTACTGTTGATGTTCCTGAAGAGAAGCTTCTAGAACCCACCACCAACACCACAGCAGCTGAGGAGGAAGTTAAGGATGCTTCACCACCTACTAAAATGGAGAAAAGTGAGGATACTGTGGGACCCACTGAAGCTGTTGAAGCTTCTTCTACTGTCACTAAGTTTAAGGATCCTAGATGGGTTAATGGCAATTGGGATTTGAACCAGTTTCAGAACAATGGTTCTACTAATTGGGATGCTGTTATTGATGCTGGTTAGTGTTCCTAATTAATCTTAGTTTTGTTAGAATTTACATTTCTGCTGTTAAGTTTGTAGCTAACTCGCTCCGTCCCGGTCAATAGTTATCATTGATTTGCTTGCGGGCTTTAGTAAGTAATGTTGTTTAAAAGGGTATCTTTGTTAATCTCTTGTTTGAAGTTCTTGAGGATGTTGTTTTGATTAGTTTGAGATTGCATGTAACATCTAGATAAGAAATATTAAATCTTTCAAGTGATTAGTTCCTAAAGACTAAGAATTTGTTCATTCAGAATGTTGATGAGTCCACTTTTCAAGTGATTGGCTCCTTAACACTAAGATATGGAGATTTGATTAGCTTGTGTATACTCCATCCTATTCTCATTAACCTTCTTTATTTCTTTTTCCGTCAATTCGTTTAACCTTCCTTTTTGCATGTAGTGTAGTGTGTTTTGTGTAGTCTAAATTCACTTTCTTATTTCTTGTGAAAAAAGGAAAGATGAAGATTAATGAGAATAGGAGGGAGTATATATGAGTACACTTTCTTGGTCTTCAAATCTTCATTTGGGCTAATCTTGTGCTTTTGCAATTTCGACGACCTCACATTAGTCACATGGGATGCTAACTATGAAGATCCCTATTCTTTCTCGAGCTCGACCGAGAGTTGGAAGCTGTATAGGGTGACATTAGTACATTATGACTCTGATTAACCTGATAATTGACTCCTGTTTAATCAACTTCAGAGGCAAAAAGGAGGAAGTGGCTAGAAACCTACCCAGAATCAACCAGCAATGATGAACCGATATTTTTCGACACTTCCATCATTCCCTGGTGGGCATGGATCAAGAGATTTCACCTTCCAGAGGCCGAGCTTCTCAATGGTTTGTTTACTGTTTTTGTTTTTTGCCTTGCTAATTTTATCTAGGCACAAAAGATTGAATAATCTATATAACCAGAACACAGTTAAATTTTCTGTTAAAAGTAATTTTACATACGGTGGAGCTATTGCTCAGATTTCGCACCTCATCGAATGACATTTTCTTGGTCATTTCATTGGCAGGTCGTGCTGCGATGATAGGTTTCTTCATGTCATATTTTGTCGATAGCTTGACGGGTGTAGGCGTAGTTGATCAAATGGGTAATTTTTTCTGCAAAACTTTGCTATTTGTTTCGGTTCTTGGTGTGTTGTTTATCCGGAAAAACGAAGATGTAGACAACTTCAAGAAGCTCCTAGATGAGACCACTTTCTACGACAAGCAATGGCAAGCGACCTGGCAAGAGGAGACCAAGAAAGACTAATCCTATTGGTATTAAACTTTTCGTATGAAGGAAGTTTTTATTTGTATCCTAAAGACCGGGCGTATTTCAAGATTCGCCTCCACAATTTATTTGTTAGTCATTTAGTAACATTTTCATGTGTGATCAATCGTAGCTCCTTGCGTTTTTGTGCATTGTGGTTTATTTTAAACGAAGTACGAACACAAACGTAAGTACAAAAGAATTACTCCGGAGTTCTCTGTAAGACTGTAAGATGATCTGACTGTCACTAAATTATCTGCTTGACTGCCTAATACAAGAATTTGCTTAAAATCCTGTTTTTTATTGGACAGCTATAAATTCCAAATTCCGCTTTTACAAACATTAATAGGAATTCACGACCCTAATATACTACTTACATACACAGCGACTGGCACTCTAACTAGATGTCCCAGGTTACCCTGCAGTAACATCTGACCAAAGCTATAAGCATTAGTTGCATCAGTTGCTTCAAGCACCAGTTTCAGGCGCCGTGTAGCATTCTGACTGATGGTAAATAAATGTGGCGAGACCTTCATTTTAACGCCTGTAGGCTCCGCCACCGTCACATTGTAGGTTTCGGTCTCTTCACCAACATTCATCACTGTCCTTATAACTTTCCTTGTACCCACTAAATTAGAAATTGTGACGGTGGGGGTATTTAGGTCAGATCCCCAAGCTTTTCTGCTACTAGGACACCCAGCACCCGTGGCCCGTCTCACAGACTCTTCATCGACACCTGGGAGGGCACAGAGGAATTGTATGTAGTGCTTGAATTTGGAGACGAACACGAGACCAGGGTCAATGGCCCGAGATGGATTGATTGACCCAGCGCCATAGTCAAAGGGGGTAGCAGGTGATAACTGATTCTTCTCTTGAGCCATGATGGGATTGCCAAATTTGTCTGATACGTCTGTAGTTGTCATTATGGCTGATATAATGGCAGATGGGTTCCATTGAGGGTGTTTTTGCATTATCAATGCAGCAACACCGGCGACGTGAGGTGTCGCCATGCTGGTTCCTGAAACTAGTGCAAAATTTTGCCCTAGAAAATGGAAAGTCATACCCAATATGAGTTGACAACTATTAAGATTTCATGAAATGCTAAAAGTCAATTCTCCTCCACCTCAAAAATTTACTAAGGAGCTCTTCCGTTAGGAGCTCTGCTGCTAGGACTCTTCATTATTACCTTGCGTACCCGTGTCGGACACTCGACACTCGGATGTGGGTAGAACACTTCATTGTAAACCCAAAGCATGAATTGTTTTCACCAGATAGACGAATCTGACACTTGGACACGCTTCCGTGCCGGATACTTCATAATAAAAATTGTGTCATAAATGTATCGACAGTATGCTAACACTTCATACAAGACGAGCGTAATTTTGTGAGATATTAGCTTGTTGGATCATATTGTTTTTGGACATCATTGTGTAAGTAGTGATTAAAACTCCAAATTTTATGGGGATTTTCTTCAGTTAAAGCGTACAATTCAAACAGATAAATATGGCAGATCATTACGCTCATCAAAGTTGTAGAATTATAAATCATTTAAGAAAAAGAATACCTTTAGCATATTGATCTCCTTCACTATTGGGACTCCAGGCAGCCCAAATGGAAGTGCCCGGAGCCATGACAGTGGGTTTCAGGACATCAGCTGTTTGGAGAAGCGCATTGTTCACATCAGGTCCTCTTGATGAGTATGCTGCCACAATCGGTACTTGACCCGTGTAAGTCGCCTGTCTACCATCTAATATCCTTGCCGTTGCTGTGAATGCAATCGCTCTTCCCGTTCTACCCCTCAAAGTCCTTGAGTTGTAGTACTGCCAGAGTGCCTTCAGATGAAATGCAGAACAATGAGATAATTAGTCACACAGTTGTAAAAGAGGAAGCAACAAAACACTATACACAAGTTCAAATAACAGATTTAGGTTAACTGGTCAAGTGAGTGCGGATCTAAATTCCTGCAGCAAACGGTCATGCTCTAGCCATACTTGGTCTCGGATACGGGTGTTTTTGAATATAGGTACATATCCAACTGTCGGGACTCTACATGACTCAATTTTCAAACACAGATTATGTCCAAAAACAGGACATGGATACGAGAACATGACTCGAAAAGAGATGATCAACTAAAAAGTGGGAAATACTTAATTTTATAGTGAAAGAGAAAGAGGCACTTAAGCCTCCATATTCTTGGGTGACGTACCCTCGTGTGACTTGTGTCACACATGGGCATGGTCTCGGAAATGAATAGTCGAAGTAACACATACCTCAACAATTAACATGACTCTAATAACACGTACCGTAGAAGCTTCAATGTTGTTTAGGACAATCCCGGGAACCCCAAAGGGTACAGTGGTGCCTTTTACTTCCTCAGAACCTACATCAGGATCCATTGTCATGATAAATCCAGCTGCCCCGATACTACGTATTGTTTCAGCAACTTTAGCAATGCTAGCAGAGTCGAACTCAAAATCAAAGGTGTAGGTGCAAATGATAAGCTTCCCATGAGCCAAGGATGGAATAAAAGGTTCAGAATTCTGGCAGCTTTCAACGAGACCAATGCTAGCGTTGTGCCGACAAGCATCAGCTGCTGCAGCCATCGGATAAAGACCGTCTCCGGGAGTAGGAGCTGAAAATATATAATCAAATTAAAACTAAACCAGAGCAAATTGATAAACTCACACAGTAAACCTGAGAAACAGGTCATTCGGGCCGGTCATTTGAAGCACAGCCAGTACTGTTTTTTTCAGGCCGGTCTATTTCAGTCAATTATTCCGTGTCAATTGATTAATTTTGTGAAGTCTACTAACAAACAAATTAATAGATTGGATAAATTGTCGGAGAAGTTTATTTACGTGCAAGGCCCATTCCAGATAAGCTCTGTCCATTGGCTAGTATTATCGAGCTGTTGTACTTGCGATCAGTGATGGAGGCAGCAACAGTGGTAATCCATGGGCTAAATGAAAGAATAGAGCTAGATAAAGGGCCGCCATTACCAGCAGCTTGAATCACAACAACGCCGGCTTTAGTAGCAAACAGTAGCTCCATTTCTAATACATTAAGGAAGGCAGAAGGCCCAGGTGGAACGCTAGATGGTCCTATAGAAAGGCTCAGTATATCAACTCCATCTTCTACCGCCTAAACAGGTTACAGAGGTCAATGAATCGAGACTGCCATCGACAATTTAACATAATGTTATCTTACTTTCGTTTAAAGGCAAAGAATAAGGAGCTTTCGGCCCAAAGGATACCTGATCCACAGCAGCCACGACATCTGACATATAGCCTCCAAATGTATAAAGAGCTTTGTAGACCGCAATCCTAATCAAGCAAAGGTGATTTTATTAGGATCATAATATCATTTAGAGCTTAATGTAACCTACAGACATCAGTAACAGGAAGTTTTTACAGCAGGTAAATGGATAAAAACGTCTGAATTCAGCGACATCTTACCTAGCTCCCGGAGCCATGCCACTAGCATTGCCATAATTGAAGCCATTGACAATAACAGGTATTTCAAAGTTACCAGCAGCTGTTGATGCTGTATGGCTGTTAATCATACCATTTCCCCAACAAACAAAACAAGGTTATAATTTCAAATAAGTTCAGAGATAACATAGATGTAACTAATCGCTGTATGAGCATTGAGCAATGATCCTACGACAAATTACGTAATATTAGGACCTAAATCTAAGAGCCTAAACAGGACTCAGAACCTGAATTGACGCGATCCCAAATCACCCAACCCAAAGACCACTTGATCTGAATATGACCCCATCCGATTGACTAAATTGCCAAAATAATTAATTTGAAACCCCGAATGGCATAGACTCCTAGCAAATGACAAAAAAACCTTATAATAACATAACCAGTATAAGCTTACTCAAACCCGAATGAACTGAGCCATAACATTCTGACACAAAGTGCATCACATATCCAAAATAACCCCGTAGGTTTGACTCAATTCCAACTTAAATGACCCGTTTGCCAAGTGTATACTAAGTAGTCAATACAAGAATATTAACAGGTAAGTTGATATTAATGTGACTTGCCTTCCATGACCGTCCGCATCATATGGAGAAGCATAGTCACGGGTCGCATTAAAGTCACCAGCAGCGATAGCTGCACGTGCAAAATACTGTGCGCCGACTATCTTGCCATTGCAGGTAGTAAAAGGGAACATTACTCCTGTGGCACATTTCCCTTTAAACTTGCCATTGTAACCATTCATGGATCCATTGGCCCCAAAGGAAGGGTAACTAGCAAAGCTTGGATGACTAGGGTTAATCCCTGTGTCAATCATGCCTATCACTATCCCTTCACCGGCACTTCTTGCACCACCTAAAGCAGGCCAAACCCCACTAGGAATTCCCAAATAGTCAGGTGTATGAGTAGTCAACTTCTCTACCTTCACATCTTCATGGATAGCTCTTACTCCCGTAGCATTCCGTAGCAGACCAATAGCCTGCATGTTTTTCACTAAATGTTGAGGATGTTTAAGTTGGAGCAACATCAATGAACAAGTTACTATACCCAAAGGGGACGAACACTCAAATATAATGGAATAAAACAAAACGACTCACTAAACTCTCTGTATTCCTAATTGTGAAGTAGCACAATGTCAATGCATTTCACAATGTAATTTTCAGAATTGGTCATTTAGGTAAGGTTGAATACATGTGATCCCCTACCGTGTCATACGCAGGAACCATGGAGACATTAATGTTGTTGACGATCAATGCACAATGCAGGCATACCGCATACAGTAACATTATCATATATCAATATTCAAAACCTAAATAGATGTAAGGAACTAGCTGCTAATAGTAACAGCAGAAAATGTTTTAGAAAGGCGCTTTACCTTCGATGACGTTACATGAATGGCAAATCCATTGAGCAAATGGCTGTAACTGTAAAGCTTGGTGTACGACCCTGAATCAAGCAGCGTCTCTAATAATACATCATGCTCTCTACCTATCATTTCCTTGTGCATTCTAATATCATTGTAATCCCTGAAAATAATTGCGCAGTCTGACATGACTATAACTTTAGATGCTCATGGTGTAAAAAACTTTCAAGTACAAACTCAGAAAAAAAAAATGGCATACGTTAATCTGTTGATCATCTTTTACCTGGAGTGGCGTTGATCAGTTCTCTTCGAGATGAATGAATCGCCCTCCATGAGAACCATCAAGACATTAGCATGCACTGAAAAGAGAGACCACAAAAAAATGCTACTAACTAGAAAGAACATAGTTATTACCAGTTGCATTTTAATGTTAAATTTACGATAAAGAGTGAACTTTCAGTTGAAGACATAAGAGAGGCAACAATGCCTGAGAGCGGAATTGAACCTCGTTTTATAGTCATTTCAATTCAATGAATACAAACGCCTTCCCTCCTACGTCAAAGTCATTAATTAGGTAAGCAGTGAGATTGTACATGCTTGACGATGTCAAAGTCATCTAATTCTGATGCATATAAATCCATGTATTCCACATTTCTTACCAACTTCATCGCCTCACTCCTCCGAGGCCTTAGTCACATACAACTGTTAAGCAGGTGCTGAATGTTGACGTTAAGCAGGTGCACCTCTACATATTGATGAGTGAGCTCTTACGAAAAATGGTGAAAATGCTTCCGAATCTCGGGTAGGACTTAGAAGCGGGTTTTTAGGCTTGTGAAACTTTCATTCAAACTCAGATATCACATTTCTCTACCACACTCCTTTCTCATTATTCTCTCTCTCCCCAAACCTTGTGCACGCAAACCCTTTACAACACGAATGCAGTCGAACTACATCCAAAATAACCCCTACAGGCTACAGCCCGGGACACAAAGAATGTGTCGAAATGACGGGTGATAAAAATTGCGTCGAGAATTGATCAAACGGCCAAGTATGGATGAAAACTTATTAAAATTGAATCAGGTTTTGGATGTAAGCAACTAAGCATACATGCCTACATAAATAAATCTATCACATTTATCAAAACAGGGAAGTTGAAATCTGATGAAAAAACAATCCGTATTAACCGGGGTATTGAACCCGACGTGAATCGAACACGCAACCTTCTGATCTGGAGTCAGACGCGCTACCATTGCGCCACGGATCCGGTGTTGCTACTTTTATCTCTTTATACAATTTATAAACAAACTTTACAGATTACTGGGAAAGCATTCATCATTGCTGTTGAGGACTCCTCCAATAATCTGATTTGAAAAGGCTGATTCAAGTAGTGTAACCTGAAACTAATTGACTCAACTCGACCCGATCCAAGCTTTGTTGGACACGAAATGGCTCGACCCGAAACCACCCAACCCATAAACCAACTAGGCGAGTTTATGGTGACATTGCCAATATAACGTATGGGAAGTTTCGAACCATTTGCAACCTTGACTCGAACTGGAATGCCCCAGAGTCGGGATACCATGGTCCATCATTAATCTCACCTGTAGGAAGAGTAATCTAAGCCGAAGCAGACACATGAGTATAACGGGACTGAACAAGAGGTTTACGTTTGCTTTTTAATCGGCAACTATGCAAAAGTACACCATACCTTTTTCAAAAAATTTAAACAGAGATAAATTTTACTCCCTTTTATCCCCTTATCATTTGTTTGCCTTTTTTATTCTTTGTTAGAATTATTTTGATCAAAAGCGTGGCAATAATTCAGTTACGTAGATACCTTGTTGGTGATGTTCACCAGCAAAATAATTCAGTTCTGTAAACATTAACAATGAAAATAATAGAGAGGGCAGATAATGTATGGGTTTGTGGCTGTCTAAATCTAACAAAGTAAGAAGAATGCTATTTTTTTCCGACTTTGATTCGGGGGAGATAAATGAATCCTTCCGGTTCGCTTCCTTCTATATTCTTCAGGGAAGTAAAATTATCTGCTCCCGTTCCTTCCAAATTTGTCGGTATGGAAACCCAAATTTTATCTTGGATTGAATAGAAATTAAGGTGGTGTTAGACTGGTCACACGACCGAATATAACTTCTACATTACAGTCTGTTGAAGCCCTTGGAAGCGACAGCAGTTCCTCAATAATATTCAATTCCACCTCCAGCTCAAGATCAGAGATTAAATAGACAGTCAACGTCCTGAGGCGACTCGCATGTGCAAGAAGATGCCCCATAAGTGAGAATGAACGCCCAAACCCACAAAAGTCATGCACTTTAATCGCCTGGACATGACATGAAAAAGGGACCTCTGATGGCTCTGAATGTGATAGTGAGTAACAGTAGCAGTCAACCGGCCGATGGAAGCATTCGCCTTCTGAACAATCGTGGCAGCCTGGGAAGCACTGGAAAACAAATTCGTGAAATTTTTTTTTGAGAAAACATTTTTAAGCCGATCTCCTACAAGAACTTGTGTTGTTTAGGGATTAATAAAACTATTATTAGTTGATACTAACCAAATCAAAGACGACAGTTTCAAGTTGAGGAGATTCGTCAATCAAGCTTCGTCACATATTCCCACGCACTACAACGACTCTTGTCAATTTGTATACTTGACAAGCTAGGAAAATCGGGCATTTGCTCATCCTCATCAAGCTTAAGAAGGAGCTGTACAATGAACAATATTCAGAATTTTTTTCTTAGTTAGGCTTTTAGCCATACTTATTTACATCTTTGGAACTTATTTACAAAAAATGGGTCTACGTCAGCAAATTTTTTTTTTTTTATGTCCGTTCACTCAGTCGCTGAAACATTCAGCGACGGACTTCTTTGGTGAATTTTTTTTTAACCTCAAATATCAGACCTTTGGGCAGAAACTACCCAGTTGCCTTCCAATAGACAGTCGATGAACCATTTAGCGACTGACTTCTTTGATGATTTTTCTTTTAACCTCAAATATCAGACCTTTGGGCAGAAACTTCCCCATACACAGTCGCTGAATGGTTCAGCGACTGAGATCTTTACTGAAGCTATCAAAACACGCAAAACACCCTTCCCCCATTCATTTATTCTAAATCCAAAAAACCCCCAAATTAAAACCCAAACCCTAAAAAACCGAAAATCCTTCATCCCCAAATTATTCCCTCAAAACTACCTTAATCCACTTCATATCTCTTCCTAACTTCTTTCAAGGTATTGTATACTTGCATTTAACCTCTAAATCTTGTTAGTTTTATATGAAAGTTGTTTTAATTAGTAAATTTCTAGGTTTTTGCAATTAGTATATATTTTGTTCATTTGTTTGATTTTGGTCTTGCTAGTTGTTTATTTAGGTTCTTTTAGTTTGATAATAGGTATAGTTTGAATATGGAGGAAACTAATTATCCCTTATGTTGTTACTCTAATGGTGAAATAGTTGTTGAAGGGGAAAATGTGTCTTACAAAGATGGTGAACCTTTCTTTGTTTTTGTCAATAGTAACCATAACTTTGATGAACTTAATTCCTTAATTTGTGAGGAGTTAGAGGTTGATAGAAGTGAATTTGGGTTAGATATTAAGATGAAGTATCCTAGTGCTAGAGGCTACAAGGTGTTATCTTTGAATAATGATAAATCATTGAAAGCTTTGTAGGCTAGTGTTTATCAAATGAATGCCTCTTCAATGGACCTATACATTAGTTTGATACCCATCCAACAACCTCGTAACTTATTTACGAACATGTTAAATCAAGCTATGAGGGGTGAGAATCCTTTGTTTAGTGCTCCATTTTCTAGTAATAGTGTTGATCAAGAGCAATATGATTTGAATTCCAATGATGATGAGATTGATGAGGATGAGGATGAGTTATTGATGAATGAATCGGGTGATGAGTGTGAGGATCTTGTTACCCCTTCTGCTCCTACAATTGAGTTTAGGCGGCTCCCATCTATTGATTTGGAGTATGTTAATAGATGGTGTGGTAAGGTTGATGTTCCTTGTTATGATGGTGGGGAGTTTCTTGTTGGTTAAAGGTTTAATAATAAATTGGGTTTGTCACAATATGTCCGTCAATATCACATTGAGAGAAATCAAACATTCGAAACGACGGAATCAAAACCACTAACTGTAACATTCAAATGTTCTAGAAAACCAAGTCCATGCGATTGGACATTGAGGGCCTCTAATAAAGAAGCTACCAATGATTCTTTCAATTTAGTTACATATAAGGGTCCTCACAATACCTCTTGTGTGATTGATGCACCACCGCTTGATCATCCTAATTTGAGCAATGGTTTTATTGCGAAACACATTAGGACGGTAGTTGATGCCGATTGGGGTGTGAAAATATCTAATCTTAGAGCCAACATTCTCACTCAATTCAACTTCGAACCTAGCTACATGAAAACATGCCATGCAAAACAAAAAGCTATGGCGGATTTGTATGGTGATTGGAAAGGATCTTATGCTCTACTTCCCCGTTACTTTCAAGCATTGAAAACCGCAAATCCGGGTACCGTTGTAAAATTTGTACACAAACTTGGGGGTCCTTCTAATGTTGACGTTTTTGATCGTGTATTTTGGGAATTTGGTCCTTCAATTAGGGGTTTTGAACATTGTAGACCAATTCTTACCGTAGACGGAACTCATTTGTATGGTAAGTATAGAGGAGTTCTTTTGATTGCAATTGGGGTGAATGCCAATGATCAAGTTTATCCTTTAGCTTTTGCTATAGTTGATTGTGAGAGTATCGATACTTGGGGGTGGTTTATGGATTGCATAAGGAAACATGTCACTAAACGAGAGGGAATTTGCGTTATATCGGATCGTCATGTAGGTATCATTAGGGCAATGAGTAAAGTGGGTGGTGGATGGACCGAGCCACAAGCGTTCCATAGATATTGTACCCGACATCATGCATAAAAAATAAACACAAAGTTCAAAAGTAATGAATTGAAGCTTGCGTTCCTTTCAACGGCATGTGCGGCACAACCTAAGAGGTTTAACAAAGGCATGCAAAAAATTGATAATCTTAACCCAAGTGCAAAGGTACTTTTGGAAAGTATCCCACTTAGCAAATGATCCTTGTGTCATGATGGTGGACACCGTTATGGCATCAAAACAACCAACAATTCGAAATGTTTTAATGGTGTTCTTAAACGTGTTCGTTTTTTACCTATCACCGCACTTGTTAAGGCTACATTTTTTAGGATCAACTCGTATTTTGTAAAGCACCGTGAGGATGCTAACAAAAGGTTGTTAGAGGGATGTATGTGGTCGGAGAAAGTGACTGAAAAGCTTGCTGAAAATGTCAAACGGGCGGCTCATCACAAAGTTACTTGTTATGATGCACGAAGAGGTCTATATGAGGTTGTCACGGGAAGAGGGAATAGACTTGGGAGTGAAGGTAATCATGGTCACACAGTCACTCTTTCAGATTGAACTTGCACATGCAACAAATGGCAAATCTATCATATACCATGTTCTCATGTAATGGCCGTTTGTCGAGCTAACAGTATAAGTTCCGATCAATATGTTGATCCATTCTACTCATGTGGAGTGTACCATGGCTCATATCTCTCAAGTTTCCACCCGGTTCCGGATGAGTCATATTGGATGCCATGGGTGGGACCAAAACTGACTCCAAATGATTCCATGAAAAGAGTAAAAGGTCGTCCAAAGTCGAAAAGAATCCACAATGAAATGGATCAACGAGCAACTTCCTCATGTAGTTTATGTCGTGTAGAGGGTCATAATAAACGTAGTTGTCCTTCAAAAGCTAGCTCATCAAAAACTATTGAATTTACTATGTAATTTGTAATTCTTGTTTGTAGTTTCAATTTCAATTATGTAGTCAATTACTTTTGTAACCAACCATTTCAATATAATTATGTATGACTTCTATTTTATATTTATTATGTTGCTTTAAAAGGGTCAAAATTAAAACTTACTTGGCTTCATGACAATTTTCAAAACGTGGCAAACATTATTTCTCAATATCAATTGCATTGCCACGTAAGAGCTTATTTGCTTTATTTGTTTGGGGCTCTCTTGTTCCCGAATAAAACCGGTAATACCGTGAGTTTAATTTATTTACCCCTTTTGGAGAATTTGGATTAAATAGACGACATTAGTTGGGGAAGTGGGGTCTTGGCATGCCTTTACCGAAATTTGTGTAAAGCCACTAAAGTTGATTGTTTTGAAATAGCCGGCCCTTTACTATTATTGCAATTATGGAGTTGGGAAAGAGTGTCAATTGGACGCCCGACATAGTTAGGTCCCGTGTACCTCGACAGGCTGGGGTAGCATATCCCCTTGGGAGTCAAGTATTGACTGGGGTAGATCCTTTGGCATGTAAATGGCTAAGAGTGCAACGGGGATTTAAGGATCATAGACTCGGGTTGGTAGTCATTAGGGACCTCTTAGACAAGATGGTGGAATTGCAATTCGTATGGCAACCATACACACCAAGTGTGGTACAACACCTCTCCCCAACATGTGTCCAAGACCAAGTCGAATGGACTGTTATTGCTCCGCTTATTTGCTTTGAAATGGTTGAATGGCATTTCCCAAATAGATGTACTCGACAATTTGGGTGGCAACAAATGATCCCTGAAATGGGTAGCACTTGCACCAAATTGTATGATATTAGTAGAAAGGGCGACTGGTCGGCTAACTATGAGACTATGCATCAAGAGTCGATAGCTAAATAGGAAAACCGAATGTCAAAAATGGTGGAGCCGGGGCTTTCTTTTTGTGGTTTGATGAGCTTTGAGGACGAGTACTTTGAGTGGTATAATGCTATTACCTATCGCATCATTACGCCTCTAAGCCAAAATGTGAACGATGACTATGAGGATCATCACTACTATTACCCAACCGCGGCGGACTTCCAAATACTAGTAAGTATTTGTTTTCTTATTTATATACAAAATTTCAAATTGTTTAATTCATTCTTTCTAATATAGAATTTATACTTATTGTACAAATATAATAAATTGATTCAGACTCAAGCAGACATGGTTACCTACAACAGAACTGAGCAAATGATTTCCAACATGCCCGATGACATCCCTTTGGCTCAATATGCTATGATAGAGAAGATGCGCAACATGTCTCTCGATTCGCTTGTAAATACGGGATAAGGGCATCTGATCAACTACCAAGAGGCAACGCCTCCTAGTCCACCAAGATATGACTTCCGTCACCTTGCACATAGGTGATAAGGTTAAAGTCGCGTCACCTTAATCAAAGTAAAACCTAATTCACTACTAACTAATAGTCAGCGGTAAGCAAGGTATCGAATCCACAAGGAGGCGGTAGTATTCTAATCTGTTAAACTAAGTTCGTCTCTAAAGTAACAATTCGGGGTTTGAGATTGTGGTTTCTAAACTAAAAGCAATCAACAATAACAATAAATAATAACAATAACAATAACAACTAATAATAATAACAACTAATAATAACAACAACTAATAATAAGCAATAACAAACTAATAAGATTGAAAACAATGAGATTAAAAGTCTAGGGTCACAGATTCACTAGGATTATTATTCAGGGGTAAGGATGAAATCAACTATCATGCAATAAAGTTATCTAAGGTCACAAGATCGGTCGATTCAATTATGCCCTTTAGATCTACAATTTAACATGCGATCGCTATCATTAAACGAGTTCTATAAAATTATCGTAGCCTATCTTAGTCTTAACCCGGTCGGTGTCAATCCTAATTCGCGAGACTAGTTAATTAATCCTAGCCAGTAATCAAACAACTAGAATTAAAACGATAATCAAACGATAACCATGCAATTGCAATTCAATTAATTAATCTACCCCTCCTAACAATCCTAGATCCCCTTTCAACCCTAGAAAGGAATTTAGCTACTCATGACAATATAAACAACAACAATAATAATTAAAGTAAACATGATTAGCAACAATGAAAGGATGAACAAAGAATGATTAAAGAGCAAGAAGACAATTAAATTGAATAAAGAAGAAAGATTGAAGAATACCGATTACAAGATGAACTAAAGACAATCGTCTTTGATGAATAAAATCCAGAGGCAAAGTAAACTACATTAGGGTTTCTGATTTAAATCCTAAAAGCATTAAAAAGTATAAGGAAGCATGTCTAATTAAGAAAGACGAGCTTTCTTTTTATAATACAAAAGATCTAATTAATTAGGTTAAATTTTAGGAAAACACGAAATAGCCGTCATAAACTAGCTTGCTCGATCGAGCAAGGGATTTCTGCTCGATCGAGCAGCCATGACACCGACTCGATCGAGCAAGGGACCATTGCTCGGTCGAGCAGCTCTCATTTAGGCTCGTTTCTTTGACTTTCTTCATTTCTTCTCTTTCGTTCTCGATTCTCGTGCTTAACCTTCTACGATCCAACTCCGCCATGCTCCATATCAACTCAAAAAGCTCCAAATGCATCCAATCTGCATTAAAACATAACAGAAGCGGCAAAATCGATATTCTAGCTAAAATAGCATAGAAATAAGAAAGGAAAGACGGTAAATCGAGTTAAATGTATCTAAGGGAGGCATAAAATATGTATATAATAATGATCATCAAACTCCCCCAAACCAATCCTTTGCTTGTTCCTAAGCAAAGCACTCGACACATACAAAGACAAACATACAAATGGTGAATGAAAAACTCAAAGCTAATGTTAATGCACATACAAATCCCAAGCTATCCATATCTATAACAAAGTAATGACCAAGTTGTACCAATAAAACAAATTTAAAGGCACGGGAAAGTAGAAAACGCAGCTCATATTCCAAGATTTTACACGATACCGTAGTATAGACAAAACCAAATACCTTTCAATCTTGCAAGGCTCATATTGTCGGATTCTCGCGGATTCACTCATGCACTCATAAGTTTATGTAAGGGTGAGTTTTGTGAAGATAGAAAGAAATAGAAACACTCACTCAACTTTTGAAACATGCATGCATTCTAATGTGATAATAATTTCCCCAACTAATACGCATTCGCTATAAAGTACATGAATCAGGACAAAAAGGGAGGCTAATGGGTGATGGTATAGAAGTGGATTGTGCCAAGGCACGTATGGAAATGTGGGGCTAAGACCGGTAGTCGCAGCGACACTTACCAAAACAAATCTACAAGACTAACACAAACCAACACCGACTAGAGAAATCATCTTAAACTTTGACAATACAAGAGAGATATTGATATTACTCTCTGAAAAATGGATTAGACTCTAGTAAAATCCCTTTCATTATCCCTTGAATAATTCAATGAAGCAACAATTTTTTTTCATTCTTTTTTCTCTTTTTTTTTCTCCTCTTTCTTTTCTTTTCAAATCTTTTTTTTCATTCATTTTTCTTCTTTTGCTTCATAACTTTTCTCAACAAAGGCAATAAATGACACAATTGCCAACTTACTTGCTACACCCATTTGATATTCTTTTTTCAGAAATCCCGACCCAACCATAGTAGACAAGTAGATAAGAAAAACATGCAACTGCGACTGTCCCGATAAGGTAGGCAAATTCTAGGAATGTAGCTATTAGATAGGTTATGAAACAGGCTACAAAGGCTCAAATTGGCTAAACATAGAGAACTCAATAATAAGGGTATAAAATCAAGTCTTTTTGGCTATGTGAGGCTCAATTGAACAAAAAGAATCACTTTTCCTCATGCACTTATCAGACGAACGCGTATAGTATCAAGAAACGAATGTCACACTTATGCAATTTGATGTTACATATTCCACAAGGAGTACCACACTCAAGCCTAAAAACAATGAGACCAGTTTATTAATGTTCCTGGCCTAGGAAGCTCTATAGACCTCAGAAATTTAAGTGGTTTACCAACAAAAATTGCCAAATCTAATTAGCATACGGTATGTCAAAAACGGTCAAGACTTGTACTATGAGCTTTGTTTTCAAAAATAGTAAGTCAAAACAATGTACATGGATAACTTATTTGGGATTCAAATGCAAAAACAATGCAAATTATCATCATTGTTATTCAATTCACCAAGACTCGACCTAATAAAATAAAAAACATGTTTTTGGATTTTGTAATTTTTTAATTTTTTAATTTTTATGGATTTTTTTTCTTTTTTTAAACATACAACTGAAATAAACACACAACATAAATAAAGACTCTCCCCCAAACCTAAATGTCACAGTGTCCTCAGTGAGACGCTAACAGCACAACATTAATAATCAACCAACAGCAGCAACCTAAAGGACACCACTAACAAAAGGGAAAGGAGGAAATAGCTAAAAGAAAATACAATAAAAGAAAGTACAAGGATAGATTGTAACACCCGGAAATGTACCATATTTTTCTAGTAGAAATATTTTACGAAATCTTTTCAGTAATTTTAAGTTTTAATTTAGAATTTTATGTTTCGAGTCGAATTTAGAATTTCCGAGTTCGTATTTGGAATTTCCGCGAGATTCCATGAGAAATCCGTCTTAAGGCGAGTTTGACTTTTGGTTGACTTTTTCCTTACTTATACTCATATTCCTTTAACCTATTTTCATTCACCCAAACTCAAACACAAACACATTTCACATTACTTCTTCATTAAGCAAACAAAACCCTTGCCTCCATCCATTTTTCGATCTTTGAATCCTCCTAGCTCACTCGTTTCTTGTCGAAATTCACGTAAGTTCGTCTCATTCTTCTCCCCTTACCTTCCTCTATCCGTATTGATATTAAAATCATCGTCTTTATCGCTTTTCAATCTTTCCGTCTTTCTCAAGATGAATTTTATTCATCTCTTTATGATCTATTTGTAGGTGGTGACCTCCAAGATCCCGACAAAGACTATTTTCTAATTGAAGAGGAGCTTGACGATTAGTAGAGACGCATAAAGGTAACGGTGAAGGGTTACTCGGTATCATTTACGTGTTTTATGTGATTTCTAGGATAGAAACCGTATGTAGATTATGGTTAGTAAGCTTATGACTTGTATTGTTGTTGATGGATGTTGTTAGTTGTTAATTGATATGAGAATTGATGATTTGTAATGATAAATGAGGATTTTGTTGTTGATAACATGTTGATTTTTGATCGTCCTTGAATCCCGTGAAGGACGCAGGCTGCGTTGGGGGACGCAGGCTGCGTCGTAGAACGCAGGTTGCGTCATACGCTGCCAACAGAAATTTTCCTGCACTGACCCCTTTTCGTAAAATGATCATATCTCCTTCGTTACGTGCTTGTTTTGGGCGTGTGACATCTCGTTGGAACCGTAAGAGGTTAAGCTATCACTTCCACTTAGAATTCCTGAATTCCCATGTCTAGAACTCTAGTTATGATCGTTTGAAGTGGACCCTTGTTTTCGTCGGTTTCCAAACAACGTTGTTTTGGAGAGGTGATCTATGTTTTTATTCATTATGCTTCATAAACTTGTTCTAATGCTTATGTATCATGTATTGACTCATGTTTATCATATTTAACTTATATGATTCCCTATTCTCATGTTTTGTGACGGTTTTTGGTATGTCCCACTTTGAGTCGGTTTTTACAAATGATACGGTTTGAGCACTATTTTGTCTTGTGCTTTGTACTCTCATTCCCTTGGCTACCTTTCCGTTCGTAAGGCTGGAATGTCGGAACGGAGAGGTATCCTACTGCTTAAATGCATGTGTTAGTGGGCATACGACGACGTTGTTGGGAGTTGAACGCTATGCGTTGATCGACCCGGCCGTCAAATGTTGTGTACTTGCGAGGTGGTGTTATTTGCATGTAGCGTACCGCTTGTTATGAGGCTTGAGCTCTTTTCCGCCTCTTTCGTGAATTGATCTACCGAATTTGGGGTACTCGGCGTCTAGTGTAAGACCGAGTCTTGGATGCGAAACGTGTATCGCATGTCGAATCGGAAAATGTTTATTCCGAGAATCTGGCCAGGTTTAGACTAGGACCGGATATTATATCGTCGTCTACCAGGAGGAAATTAGTCTACATATACGAAATGTTTGATCGTGTATGAGTTCAGGGAAATGTCTTATCCCGTGGATGCCTGTTAATCATACTTGCCATGTACACGATGCTAGTGCGTTTCATTTACCGTGAGAGTTGTCGTCTTGTGTCGTCTTTGAATGCGTGATTTCATGATATTGTTCATGGTCATTGCACGATTGGACACCGTCAATGTCTTGGTTCGTGAATGGATGATAATATGTTGGATTTATTGTGATCATCGCATGACTTGACTTGGTTTGTTTGTCGAGTCTTCAATCTATCAATCGTTATACCGCTAACGGTGAGATGCAAGCCCTAGTGAGCGTATTCGGTTGCCTAAGAGTGTCTTCCCCGAGTCTTTGAATAACATGATGGTTACGGATTTGTTTTCCACATGATCTTATCATTATCTATAGAATTGCCTATCTATCCTTATCGTATCTCACATGTATATCTATATATGCATGATTTTCCTTGTGTATTTCCTTATATGTACGTTTGATGTGATATGGCTGGGAGAACCCGGAGTTACTCACCACTGATTGTGGCGTTCATGTTTTTCATGAATGAACAGGTTGCTTGCATTGGATGGCTTTTTGCTTTGACTATTTTAGGTTCGGGTGTTAGCTAGCGGGAGTTGTCCCTGTAAGTTTCACCTCTAGACGATATTAGCTAGTTTTGTTAAACACTTGTTCTTTGCTAACATTTTAAGAGACCCCGTCTCTTTGTTGTATTTTCCGCATTTAGTTGTAATATTTTGACACTCCTCGTGTTATTTAACTTGCATGTATAACAGTTTTTAAAATTACCTATTTCCGCTATGTAATTCACATGCTTGTATGTTTTACATTTCCGCATTCGCGAGGGTTGTCACAGTTTATTATCTTAGCAATCCGGCGTAAAGAACAAATCCACGTCGATAAAAACCCGAATGTAAACTAAAAGATTAATAAAGTTCAGAAACTAATGTTTAATGCTAAGTGTCTGCTAATCGATGATGAATTCCTAATGACGAAAATAAGAGTCTTATATAATGCATAACACGACTCTAAACCCTAATTAATCTACGGACTTAAGGCCCGTGATAGGTTCCACTCGATCGAGGGAAAATACCCTTCGATCGAGGTCTTTATTTGAGGAAATCAATCGATCGAGGACTTCATCCACTCGATCGACCAACTCTTCAACGACTGCCACTCGATCGAGCAAATGCCAGCTCGATCGAGGTCTTCTTCACTTTAACTCTCCTCGATCGATCAAATGTATAGTCGATCAAGGTCTTCTGGCTTGTCACGTAGCGTGAATCATGACTTTGAGTTTGATTGTGAACGGTCTCACGCTTTCCCATGCAAGAGCTTCTGTTCTGTTCCTTCCATTCTCCTAAATGCATGCAAAGTGGACTGTTTTTGCTCGGTTTCCGCTACTACGCAGCTTGTACCTACAAAATGGTAATGAAAGTACAAAGTAGCCAAATAGGGGCATATAGTGATATAATATCACCTACATGACATAGAAATGCGTGCATAAATGGACTAAATAGTCTATATAAAATACACGCATCAAGTTAGACTCAAGACTCGTGAGGAGACCAAAAGAAAGTGTTCTTAGGTGAATCCTTAGACTAGTGACGAGACCAGAAGAAAATGTTCTTGATATAATAAGATTATGATCTATGTAGTGGAAGCACCTAGAAATTTTAAAATTCGATTTTCTAACATAAGAGACTTATGAAACTAAATGGAATCTATGCAATGAAGATGTTTTATTTGGAGTTGTCCAATTATAGTTGCATGGATAGACATGAAGATGTCTTCAAAAGCTAAGTTAATGCGTAACTATGCTTAGATCCAAATCAGCAGTGAAATACCTTATAGTAGGTGTGTACAATATACACAACAAAACCACATGTCCAAATAGGGATTTGGAATAGGATATGTACATGACACAAGCTTAAGGTATCTACCAAGAGGTTATGATGATCTTTTCTATAATGAGATATAAAGAGAGTTTCAATCAAATTGTCGAAAAGTCATGTATAGACATGAAGTTAAGTGGGAGTTAAAGTCATGAAAAGACATGAAGTTCAGTGGGAGAAATTGTTTTCCACGTGAATGACGTATCACTCATTGAGAGTGACGTATTCATATTACCTTTTTGAAAGGAGTGGTTGGATTTTAAATGTTGGATGAAAGAGGGCAACATGTATACTAATATCTAAATCTATCGTGGAATAGAATATTTTAGTTTGGCATTTAGAAAAGTGTCTTATATTGATAAGATCCTTAATCTATTTCAACAAGTTAAAATAGGTTATTCATATTGATAAAAGTGGGATCACTATGAAAGGGTCATAGTCATCCACTGAACCTAAGAGTTGTTGATCACATGATTACTAATGTTTCCGCCATTAGGCCTATCATGTATGTCATTACATGCACGAACCTAAATGTATTGTATGATGGGAGCATTGAAAGTCCATAGACCTTAATTAGACTCCTCTAATTAGTTGCTAAATTACTTGTTAATTTAGTATTTAATGATCTATGTAACATGCTTGAAAATATAAAGACATTTATATAAGAGAAGAAATTTACTCACATTGATATGGAAAATATAAGGGCACAACAAGAACTCCTTCTTGTTGTTCTTGAGCTACAAATATGGATGAACACAAGTAATCTCCAAAGTAGAAGATCTCCTCTAAGTTGCACCAAGATGAACCCAAATAATCTACTCTTATTATTAACTAGATAATAAGATAGATATTATACTACTAATATTAGAATATATTAAT
Organism: Heliosperma pusillum; assembly: GCA_022085475.1. Lineage (NCBI taxonomy): Eukaryota > Viridiplantae > Streptophyta > Magnoliopsida > Caryophyllales > Caryophyllaceae > Heliosperma > Heliosperma pusillum. The sequence continues at coordinate 29,333 of JAIUZE010010593.1, forward strand.
ACACTAGTAATACTTAGTAAATATTAGTATTTGAGAGTTTTTAGAGAGAAGATGAGTTTTTGAGAGAAGTATGAAAAACAAGCATAAATTGAACAAATGAAATGAACAACCATATTGCCCTTATAAAGGCAATATGGCCGGTCCATATGAGCATCACAAGGCTCTCATGTTGCTTATTTTAATCACATGCATTAGGGTGGAGTGTTGTAGTATAAGTGATGATTATATTCTACTTGTTATGTCACTTTCAATTAGTAACTAAAGAGTGTAAACAAGAACAACAATCATCACCATGTAACTACAATATAACCGGCCATTATGGCCTAGTTTGATCCATATTGATTTTTGATATTTGTCTCACAAATACTTATTGATCATATGCTTAATTATCATGTATAATTAAGTGTTAATTTGATCATATAACAATTACATGACTCAATTAAATAAATATTATGTACTTAACATTTTAAGTAATATTTTACCATTATATCAATATATAATGGGTCCCACAACGCTTAGTTAATTTATTTTACAACTCCTTGTAAATATAATTAACTAATTACCTCTATCTCAAAACCTCAACTAATTTAGTAATTTAACGATTAATTACTAAGGTAAATCTTATTTAAGCGTATTAAAATAAGATATAAATTTATTAGTCAATTATCGCATAATTGAAAAATAAGTTTAATCGAATTTGAGTTCTTAACTCAATTTCTAACAATTAACTCTCGTACATATCGAATATATGTAATGTACTAATTAACTGTATCGTATACAAATAATTAGTTACTATTTAGATTTCATCCTTTAGGTGTGACCGAAAGGGATCAGTTGATCACCGCCGTCAAACGACAATAATGTCAAACTCTAGTCAGCCAACCGTTATTGATTTACGTTAATCAACTGACTAATCATATATATAGTCAATAATTATCCCAATTATATTCCTTAATAAGATTTATCATGTGGCGCACTTTTGTGGAGGACACCTACTCCAACAATCTCCCACTTGTCTGACACAAGTGTGCGTCACCAATTCTCTTGTCTCTTTATCACATCTCCCACTCAACGCAAGGTGTCTTTCAGGTCGCACTTGCGATTGACAATATCTAGAGTGGTTTTCTCGATAGGGAGGGTAACTGTCTGACCGGAAAATCTACCATAGATCTCTTTCCGAGCGTGGCCACGCATTTACA
>JAIUZE010010596.1:0-14073 GCA_022085475.1 Heliosperma pusillum
TGAATATTTGTATGATTTTAACCCCCATTTTAGCTCGGTTTTGTATGTCATTTGTGCTTTGTTAAGCCATTTTATGAGCTAATATCGTCTTCTAGGCGAATTCATGTATTCTAACCTGTTTTGTAGGGAAAGTGACGTTTCTACGCCCTTTTTCTATATTCCCGAGCATTTGCCTAGAACCCGACGATTTGAAGAAGCAAGCTTGACCATGTCAAAGGCATTTCAAGAAGGTTCACTAATTCAAAAGAGAGAAGAAGTAAAGACGATGTCGCAGTTGTCGGAGGATCAATCAGATAGGCGAAAGAAATCATCGCTTTACATCAAACCCTATCAACAAACCCGACTCAAGGGGTCAAGGGGGATGATGGAAGTCAAGTCAAAGCAAAGGGAGATGAAACGTTAGTCAAAAGCATCTAGATGACAACTTACCCGATCGGGAAAGTGTGTACCCGATCGGGTATCTCTGCTGCTTCGAGCAAAATGCTTCAACTTCCTATTTTTGTCCTATATGTTCAATGCTCGACCCCTTCCCCACGAAACCCTAATGCTATATAAAGAGAGCTCCTGCCCCTCTTCTCATCATCAATCTTATGTACAAAAAAACACTTCTCTTCTTAGTTTAGTTTAGTTTCTTCTTTCTCTCATATTTCTTAGTTTTAGTTTAGTTTTAGTTTTCTCTAGTTTAGTTTAGTCTAGTTCTAAGTTTTCTTCAATTGTAGTTGTTCTACTTGTAATTGGAATTCAAGTTTCCGGGTTTGCATTTCCTATTCAAGTTCTTATTCCATTTCAATCTTTGCTCATCCTTCCGGTAATCTTTATTCTCGTGTTTACATTATAGTTTCATTTTCTTTTAGTATTTCCTTTCTCATGTTTACCATTCTTAGTTTTATAATCTTAGTTTCCCTTTCATTGTTAATCATGCATAAGTAGTCACCTTTCTAGGGTGTAGGGTAGCCATGTTAATTGATTAAAAGATGATAATGATAAAAGAACATTGTGCCTTAAAACTTTGTCGAGCATGTTTGGATGAAATATGGTTAACATTTCTAAACATGTCTGACAAAATCATTGACTAGCATGGAATTCTTTTCCAAGGTAGAGATACAAGAATTGAATAGACAAAGCATGACATGGTGGATTAAGACCTAGTAAATTGCCTAAAAGCCTGCTAGACCATCTGATCTATGATTGTAATGAACACATCATTCTTACAAACTCACAATGAATTACTTGCATGTTCTAAATCCAATTTCATCAATATGTTAATCTTCATGTGTGAACCTACTTCCCTAGATCTTTATTGTATTGTTATCATTTTTATTATAGCATTTAGTAATTAGTGACAAACATTTGCCAATCGTCCAAGGTAGAGTTCTAACCATAACTATTCACAAGTATCTCCCGTCTCCCCGAGATCGACCCCTTACTTCCCTAATTACATTAATTTGTTGTTAGCCTAGTCTGGGTTATTTATCTTTGATTAGGGTACGCGACAACCCGATCAATGCTCCTGTTCTTCAGGATTGACTGCTGCAGTTTAGGGGCACGTTTTCTGCTTCCTGAACTACTTTAGTCGGCTATAAATAAAGCCTCTTACTTAAGTTTATTCACACAACAACAAAAACTCTTCTCTTATCTTCTCTACTTCTCTATAAATGTTTGGGTAAAGTTCTACGATCTTTCCAGGCCTGTCAGTCTCGAGTGGGCGAGTCTAAAAGGTAGCAGTAGCGTAAACCTTGGGGAACAACCGGTCATTAGCTGATCGCGACCACGGTCGTACCGAAAATATTTTTCAAGGCAGTGGCTCATTTCCACGTCACTACCTACGTCGGTATTTCTGATCTTTAATTTATTGTTACGGCATTTTACGCATTACAAGTTGAAAACTATTTGTTGTTACAATGCCGGTTATGTAAAAAATTATTCATGATTTATCAAAACTTGAACCATTAGACGACAATAACTATAAACGTTGGTCTCAGAAATTGTTGATGTTTTTTTAGCAGTTGGAAGTTGATTATGTGTTGTTTAAAGATCCACCAACTCCTGTTACTTTCACTTATGTTGAAAATACTCCTCTTATTGCTTCTGCTATTAAGTCGAATGAAGAGTCTGTTAAAAAGTTCTAAAAAGATAACAAGAATGCTAGATATCATTTGCTTAACCACATTTCTAATACCTTATTCGATTTATTTATGGTCAATATATCTGCTAAAGTTATTTGGGAAACCTTAGAATCGAAATATGGGTCTGATGACGCGGGGAAAAAGAAATATATGCTTGGGAAATGGCTTGAGTTTGTAATGGAGGATGGTAAACCAATAATGGAACAAGTGCATATTTATGAAAATTTATGTGCTGATATGATTAATGAGGGGATGAAATTATGTGATGTTTTTCTTGCTAATGTACTTCATGAAAAATTCCCTCCTTCCTGGTCTGATTATAGATACCACCTTAAACATAAGAAAAAAGATTTGTCCCTCCAAGAACTTCTAGGACATATGAGGACCGAGGAGGCTAATCGCCTTAAAGATAAATCTGCTAGTCTTCCTGTTAATACTGCTAAGATTAATATGGTTGTGGTCGAGTCTGGTGGTCCGTCCAATGCTGAGAAGTTCAAGGTTAAGGGTAAGGCTAAGGGTGGTCAGGCTAAGAACCAGGGTCATGTTAAGAATAATGGTCCGGGTCAGGGGAAGTACACTAAACCAGTTGCCAAAATTCAGAAACCTGCTGGAATTCTTGTTTGTTATGTTTGTGGTAAGCCATGTCATAAGGCCTACCAATGCACTCAAAAGAAAACCGCTGAAGCTAATGTTGTTGTGAATGATGATATTATTGATGTTGTGGTTTTCGAAGCAAATATGTTTGGTAATGTTGCTGAATGAGTTTTGGATAGTGGTGCTTCTAGACACCTCTGTGCTGATAAGGGGTTATTTGCTGAGATCGAGGAGGTAGCTGATGGGGGATGTGTCTGCATGGGTAATTCTTCATCTGCAATGATCGTAGGCAAAGGCAAGATCTTTCTCAGACTCACCTTAGGGAAAACACTTGCTCTAACTAATGTTTTGTATGTACCCTCATTGCGTTGAAATCTCGTATCTGATGCTTTATTAAACAAAGTTGGTTTGAAGCTTGTTTTTGAAGCTGACAAGGTTGTAATGTCGCATAATGGGGATTTTGTGGGCAAGGGTTATCTTTTGGGGGTTTAATTGTTTTGAACTCTGATTCAGTTTTTAATAATATTGCATCTACTTCTCCTTATATCGCTGAGTCTATTGATGTTTGGCATGGTAGATTAGGTCATGTGAATGTTGACTATATTAAAAAAACTTAGAACAATGAGTTTAATTTCGAGTTTAACAAATAAAGAATTCTCGAAATGTGCTAGCTGCGTTGAGGCTAAATTCACAAAGAAACCTAGTAAACCTGTTAAAACTAGGAATACGAGTCTTCTTGAATTAATTCACACCGACCTAGCTGATTTTAAAAGCACTGCGACTAGAGGTGGTAAAAATTACTATATCATTTTTATAGAAGACTGTTCGAGGTACACTAGAGTCTATTTGCTTAGGACTAAAGATGAGGCTGAACAATCGTTTATAACGTATTAAAATGAAGTCGAAAATCAACACGATAGAAAAATCAAAAGGGTAAGGTCTGACATAGGAGGCGAATACGGGTTAATCGATTTCTGTGCGAAAAATGGATTAATTCATGAGTCTCGTCCACCTTACTTATCTTAGTCTAATGCAGTAGCTGAAAGAAAAAATAAGACTTTAAAAGAAATGATGAATGCTATGCTTTTAAGTTATGGTCTTTCTGACGATTTGTGGGAAGCGATTTTATCGTCTTGTCATATTCTTAACCGTGTACCTCATAAGAAAATTGATAAGACACCCTATGAGATTTGGAAGGGTTATCCTCCTAACCTGGGCTTTCTTAGGGTATGAGGGTGTTTGGCTAAAGTAGGTTTACCTGATTATAGGAGACCTACAGTTGAACCGAGAACCTATGATTGTGTGTTTATTGGTTATGCTCAAAATAGCTATGCTTATCGATTCCTGTCTTTGAATGATCGTTCTATATCTGAAGCTAGAGATGCTGAATTTTTTGAGCATGTTTTTCCATTAAAGAAGAATGTTGTATCATCTCCTAGTTTACCTATTGCATCTACTGATATATCTTCACATGCTAGTAGTAGCACTTCTAGTGATCATAATGTTGAACCCAGAAGACGTAAGAGACCTAGATGTGCAAGAAACTTTTGTGATGATTTTGTTACAACTTTTCTGTCTGAACATGGATACACTGTTTATGCTAGTGATGAATTTGTTTCAGCTTTTTTAATAAAAGATTATCCAAAAACGTATAGTGAGGCAATGAAATCAATTGATGCTAATTTTCGGAAAGATGCTATTAAAAGTGAACTTGATTCTATTGTGTCTAATCAGACTTGGGAATTGACTGATTTACCTAAATTTAGTACACCCATCAGTAGTAAATGGATTTTTAAAAAGAAAATGAGACCTGACGGTACAATAAAAAGGTTCAAAGCTAGACTTGTGGTTAGAGGTTTTACACAAAAGAAAGATATTGATCATTTTGATACTTATTCTCCCGTGACTAAATATTGACTATAAGAACTCTTGTCGCTGTAGCTGCCATTCATAACCTTATTATACATCAAATGGATGTAAAACCTGCTTTCTTGAATCGTGAACTAAGGGAAGAGATCTATATGTCGCAACCTGGGGGTTTTGTGGTTAAGGGTCAAGAGAATAAAGTTTGTAAACTGAACAAATCACTTTATGGTCTGAAACAAGCACCTAAACAGTGGTATGAGAAATTTAACAACACTTTGGTGAGTAATGGCTATATGGTTAATAACTCTGATTCATGCGTGTATTCCAAAATGATAGAATCTGATTGTGTGATTATATGCTTATATGTTTATGACATGTTAATACTTGGTAATAAGTTGGACGTGGTAATTAAAACCAAAGAATTTTTTTCATCACAATTTCAGATGAAGGACGACTTAGAAGAACCTGATGTTATCTTAGGAATTAAGGTTATCCGAAACTCAAATGGAATTTAATTAACTCAATCTCATTTTGTGGAAAAAGTGTTGAAAAATTTAACTGCTTTGATGTTGTATCTTCTAGAACTCCCTATGATGCCAGTATACCTTTGTGTAAGAACTTAGGAAAGAGTGTTTCCCAAGAAGTGTATGCTAACATTCTAGGTAGTGTGATATTTCTTATGAACTGTACTCGACCAGATATTGCTTATGCTGTTAGTAGACTGAGTCGTTATACTCATAACCCCAGTAATGAACATTGGACTGCTCTTCGTCGTTTACTAAAATACCTAAAAGGAACAGGTGATCTTTGTTTGCATTATAGTAAATTTCATGTTGTGTTAGAAGGATATTGTGATGCGAATTGGGTGTCAGATAACGTTGAGATTTGTTCAACTAGTGGTTATGTCGTCACCATGGGTGGAGCTGCTATATTGTGGAAGTCTTCTAAACAGACTTGTATTGCATGCTCTACCATGGAATCGGAGTTCATAGCTCTTGAGTTGGCATGCCAAGAGGTTGATTGGTTGAAAAACCTACTAGCAGATGTACCAGTGTGGGGAGGACGGCAAACACCGATCTCCTTGCATTGTGATTCACAAGCACCCATTGGTGTTGCTAAGAATATTGTCTATAATGCGAAAAAAAGACACATCCGAATCAGGCACGCTGCAGTTAAAGAACTCCTTGAAAATGGAGTGATCGCTTTGGACTATGTGAGGTCCAAAAGCAATCTTGCTGATCCCCTTACTAAGGGGTTGACTAGGAGGCTAGTCGATGACACGTCAAGGGGAATGGGGCTAAAGTTCTTAAGTCAAGTTAAAGAGTGACACTTGACTAGGTTTAAATTTATGTTCCTATGGCGTTGTATGATTCATAGCCTTAACGACAGTGCTTTTGAGACGCACTTGATGAATTGTATTCCAGGTTGGATTTGTGTCCTTGATGGCTCATGTGAGAAGTGCTATTGAGAAGCACTTGAGCCACCTCAAGATATCATTCAAAGCTTCTCATTTACACCAATTATACCTATCATAAGCATGGTCTTCAAAACAATACTAAACTTCTAAGTCCAAAAGATTAAATTACTAATGAGGTAAGAAGTCCTACCCAACTCATTCAACCTTACACCATCAAATACCATGAACTATTCACACATGAGTCATGGCAAGCATTAAACATTAAAATCATCAAACTTATCTGACCACACTTTCCTCAAGGATACAATATCTCAACACTTTGGGGGTGAACTTAGATCAACACCATTTTCCTCAAATCCCAGATTCATTCTAACCAACACTAATATTCCACAAAGTTCAAAACTCTTCCGACCAAGTCTAATACACCACAAACAAAAGGGTAAGGTATCCAAAAGGATTACAAGGGAAAGTTAAAGATACAAATGGTATAATGGAGGAATATGGCAATTCCTAGGGATGGAGGAGAATGAAAGATAAAGGAGCACCAAGATAAAAGAAGAGAGCAAGATACATTATGGACAAGCGAAATCATCGATGAGGAAGAAATACACTTCAAATAGGCTCGTCAATCTTCAACCTTTGACAAAGGATACTCCTTGTTGCAAGGAAACGGTCTACCTCAAGATGGTAGATACAATCAAGGGAAACATAACTCAACACAATCAACAAACAAGTTTGAACATAACAAACATCAAGTACACTAAAGACTACCATCTTAGGTCCTTAATTCTACACATCTCTCAGTCATTATTCATTGATCAAGTTATTTACGGTTGGGGTGCACGAATGTGCGTTGGGAGCGTTATACCTCTAATACCAACTGTGACACCCCGCGTTTCGCAGTAAAGTAAACACATATATTTGCAGCGGAAAACACGAGATTTTAAAAACTTTAAAAGCAAAATCGCGAATGTCACTATGCTACAAAAAAACTTAATTTAATAAATCGTTTATACAAATAGTATCTTAAATAAATACAAGGGACATCGATCCCTTTATAAAACACAGTGAAGATAATAAACTAATATAAACTACACGCTAAGGGTGAATCGATGTAAGAACAACGCTCGCTAGCTCACTCGCCACAACCCCATGCAAACACCAACCTGCAACCTGTTCATTCATTAAAAATGAATGCCACAGTCAGTGGGGAGTAACTCAGGGTTCTCCCAGCCATATCACATCAAAACGCACATAAATAAGCATGTAATCATGTGTCATCATGCAAACATATATATCATGCCGGATGTGAGAATAACATTATGATAATAACAATATACGAGTAAAGGAAGCCATCATCCATCATCATCATGCACTACAAGACTTGGGGAAGACTCCCCTTGGCAACCATATAGAACACTAAGGGCTTGCATCTCACCATTAGCGACATATGCTTGAGAAGGTTTGGGACTTGACATACAAACCAATCATAGGCATCCAAATCAATCAAGTGTACAATCCATCATATGATCAGACATAAGCATACACACTCTCACGGTAAATGACACGCACTAGAATCATGTACAATAGCAAGACAAGTCAATGGAAGTCCACGGGATAAGATGTTTCCCTGAACCGTATACGATAAGACGTTTCGTATACTCATGACTTAGACAAACATGTCCACGAGGTAAAACGTTCTCCTGAACCGTGTACGATAAGACGTTTCGCACACACACGACTCTACTCCTCTCGGTAGGACTAGGATAATAATACGGTCCTAGTATAAACCTGGCCAGACTCTCGAGACAAGACGTGTACTCGATTCGACATGTGCCTAGACGTGCACACATCCAAGACTCGGTCAAACACAGAAGCCGAGTACCCCAAATGCGGCAGTACGACCAACGGCAGAGGCGTACAAAGAGATCTATAGTCAAAAGTCAAGCTAGTACGCTACATGCAATGACACCACCTCGCAAGGATAGAACATTTGACGGCCGGGTCGATCAACGCATTGCGTTCACCTCCCAACAACGTCGTCATATCCCCACTAAAACATGCATACAAGCATCAAGGATACACCCCATCGCTCCGACATTCTATTCTAACAAAGATAAGGTGTATCCGGGAAATGAGAGTTCATAGCACTCAACAAGTAGTGCTCAAATCAAATACATAAGGTAGAACCGACTCAAGAGAGGACGTCTCAAAACACCGTCACCAAACATGAGAATAGGGCATTATATAAATGTAACTATGATAAACATGGATGAATACATGATACATAAGCATTAGACCAAGTTTATGAAGCATAATAAATAAGAAACATAGATCCCCCTCTCAAAACAACATGTTTGGAAACCAACTAAAACAAGGGTCCAATTCAAACGGTCATAACTAGAGTTCTAGAAATGAAAATTACAAAATTCTAAGTGGAGGAGATAGCTTATCCTCTTGCGGTTCCAACGGTAGGTCAGAAGCCCAAAACAAGCAAGTAACGAAGGAGATACGGTCATTTTACGAAACGAAGTCAGTGCAGGGAGTGCCAACCGGTCAGGGGGGCCGGCGGCCGGGTACCCGGCTGGGACACACTGACTTGGCCGAAAACAAAGGGAAGGAAAGAGGGGTGACTCCCAGCCGGTGGGGCGGCGGTCGGGTACCCGGCTGGGGCACACACCTCAACAACAAACAATACTTAACATCCGTGACTCCCAGCCGGTGGGGGTGGGCGGCGGCCGGCCACCCGGTTGGGGCCACATTGCACCAAAAATACCTCACCAACAACAATAACTTCAATTCTTTTGGTACCCATTAATTCCTATCATCATTTATCATCATAAACCAAATTAAATGTAATGTAATCATACCCAATCATTACATAGGGTCAATTAAGACAACAAAAGACAACATTTATCATCCAACTCAAGTTTTAACAATGGTAAGTAGACAAAATCAACAACATAAATGTAAGTTAGCATAAGATTAGCATATGAGATGAATTAAACATGGAAAAGAGTACTAAACACATATTCATATGAAATCTTTTGGAGTAAGTGTCCTCCACAATAGTGCATTTATATAATAAATCTCATTTGGAGTATACGTGGCATGATTAGTATATTTTGATACTCCACGTTAGTTGATTAACGTAAATCGGTAACGCTTGGCTGACTAGAGTTTGACGTTATTGTCGTATGACGGCGGTAATCAACTGATCCCTTTAGGTCACACCTATAGGATGAGACCCAAATAAAATACTAATTATTTGTATGCGATACAGTTTAATTAGAGCATTACATATATTTGATATGTACGTTTAGTTACGAGAGTTATTTATTGGAAATTGAGTTAGGAACTCATTCCACTTAAGTTTATTAGTCAATTATACGATAACTGACTGAATAAATTTTACGTCTTATTTTAATACGATTAAATAAGATTTCATTTAGTGATTAATCGTTAATTCATTAAATTAGTTGAGGTTATGTATATATTTTGAGGTAGAGCTAATTAGTTAATTATATTTAGAAGGAGTTGTACAATAAAATAACTGGGCATTGTGAGATCCATTATATATTAATATAATGGTAAAATATCACTTAAAAGTTAAGTACATATTGTTTATTAATATGTGTCATATAATTGTTATATGATCACATTAACATCTAATTATACAAAATAATTAAACATATGATTATAAGTATTTGTGGGACAAATATCAAAAATCAAAATGGTCCATTGTGGACTCACATGCACCGGTTTTGTGTAGACAAAATCACTAGTGATTTTACTCTACCAATTCCACACTCCACCAAGTGATTATGACATGTTATGACACATGATCATTATCATTCTCTTACCCACACTCTACCTATTTGCATGAGAATAAAATAAGCACAATAATCACTCATTTGAGTGAGTCTTGACCGGCCATATGGCCTTTATAAGTGAACAAGAGTTGTTCACATTTTACTACTTCGTTTTTCATGCTTATTTCTTACTTCTCTTTCTAACTCAACAACTCTCTAAAACTCACATGCAAACTAATATTTATGTCATATTACTAGTGTAGTAATACAATAATATTAGTAGTATTAATTCTTACTTATTATCTATTTAATAATAAGTTAAGATTATTTGGGTTTAACCTTGGGCGCAACAAGAAGGAGACCTTCTACTTTGGAGGTTGTTTTATGGAGGATCATTCATTAATTTCATGCTCAAGAAAAATAAGAAGGAGTTCTTTTTGTGCCCATATTGAACCGAAAAATCTCAATGTAAGGATGTTTTCGTCTTATCTTTTCTTTTATGCTTTTATATTTGCATGCATGATAACTAGATCCTAAATCATTAAGTTAATGTAAATTAATGAACTAATTAGAGGAGTCTAATTAGAGGTCTAGGACTTTCATGTGGTATCAGAGCTCAATTGTTACATGCATGTCGATTTTAAGCATTAAAATCTAGTTATACGATAACTTGGGTAAAATTGAAAATTTGTGTTAAAAATTGGTTTGCACAAAATTTTTGATTTGCATGCATACCTACTGAACTCAAAATGGTTGTGGTTAAATTTTGTGATTTTAGGGATTAATTTGCTATTTATTTTATTTTATGGCCTTTAAATCATGTTAATATGCACTTTTTATGTTAAAAGTTTACTAAAATTAGTTGCATATTTATTCTGGTCATGAAATTTTTATATGATCTCACATGCATGTTTTACATACTGTATGTAAAGTTTCGTGACTTTTAATTAAGTTTTGCATGATTATTGATTTTTATAAGATAAAAGTCAATAAAGTGAGATTATTATGTTCATAAAATTTAAACGTCCTTTTCTGGTCTTGAAAATTTTTGGTACATTTTATAATCTGATTTATATCATCTTGGTGAAATTTTATAATTTTTTTCACTATTTTACTATATTTAATGGTTTTTATTTGATAAAACCATTGAATATTAAGTTATTTGTTCATAATATTTATTCAAAATTTTTGGGCAAATGTTTCTGGTTTTTAGAGTTTCTGGAAATGTTCCAGAATGTACAAAATTTTTGGTTTCAAATTTTTATGAGTTTTATATTTTATTTTGGGTTTATTTCATAAATGTTATGATTAAACCTCTATATTTAGCAAATACGATCAATTCGAACTAATTAAATACAAACAAAGTTAGTGGGGACTAATTGTGAGTTCTAAATCGGTTTAGATAATTAGTTTGAGCTTAAATACGATTTAAGTGTTGATTATTGATTTTTAATGGTTAAAAATCGATAAAATCCATAAAACCGAGCTAGAATGAAATGATAAGTATCAAGGGCGATTTTGGCATATTTTTTCAGCATTTTTTATTTATGTTTTTATGGTTAAATGAATGAATGTCATTTGTTTAAATTTTAATGCAAGTTGTACCTAGTATGGCCTAGATTATTCTAATTAGTATTACCCGTAATGTAAGGGAATACCGATTTGGTTGTAATTTTATTTGCGATCTCGTATCGCCGTTTGTAATAATTTAATTTCATTTTCTAGATCAAATGTATAATAGGAATTTTATTTGTATCTTTTGTAATTAATTATTATGAACACGGAGATTCCCGAAGTCGGTGTTCCAAAAGACGGTGCCATGAAGAGGCAAGGGGCCAAGGAGTTGGTTTCCGATTTTTTAATCTACTAGTTAATTAGATTAGCTAGGTGGCCATACTAGGATTTATTATTTGCTTGCTTTATGTTTTTCCGCACATGCCAAAATCGCCAACATGCATTTTTATTTCTCGATTGTCAATTCAAAGTTATTCAAAATTCACCGACTTAGTTCGCTTATAGGGAATTAATAACAAAATTGACAATACCTCTCACATGACTTAAAAAAATTGAGATTAGCCTTACCAATTAGTAACACCTATGAATCCCGTGTTCATTAGGGCTACCACGCTCGTGGGTCCCTTTTTACCTCGGGTAAGTAGGGTGATACGATCACAATCTAAAATTGGATTGGACTCAACGAGATAAGCGTTATCTTGGGACTAGGAGATGGATTTAGTTGAAATCCGTCAACCAAGAGTTCTAAGTGTAGAATTAGTCAAGTATTGACTTACCATTTTTAGATAAAGGTAGCATGCGATGACTATTTTTTCTAAAGATGGGTCTTGGAATCACTTATATAATTTCGTGAGGGGTCATTATATGAGTGACTTGTTTAAAATTGTTTTACAAGTAAATTATATATAAGCAATGAATGTTTATTTTCCGTTCATATTTATTCGCGCAATGACAATTATTTTTCCTTCTACGAACTTGTAAATCCGTTCAATCGTGGAAAGGAGTTTCCATTATTTTATACGGTAGCATTTTGATTGAGATCTCCGTTTAAACCACCGTAGCTAAAGACACAATGATTTTTTCTTTTGATCCTCACATTAACCATTGCAAATGTCTCTTATGAAGAGTATACGAATATGTCACACTTAGTCAAAAACGTTTTGATTTTGTTTTAGTGACGTCTCCTTATTACAATGGTGCATCAATCTTTTTGCTCCAACGAAAATATTTGTCATTTTTTTGTATGTCGTCATAATGCTCCTTATCGAGGCTTACCTCAAAAGAGGCCAAATCAGTTGAGACGACAAGGTTTTTCGATTTATTTGAAATCATGTTTAACCAAATACCGTAGTCACTTTATGAAAGGTTTATCCTTTTTGAAGGTAAAACCATGAATGAAATGAAGAGTAATCTTCATTTTAATTCTAATCTACTTGTCTAAAAGGAGATTTATGAAAGTGAGTGGGAGCTCTAAGAAGGATGTTTTATTCTTAATTGTTAAGAATAGGACGAGGTTCAAAAGTAGGTTGGCACGATATTGGCACAAGGCTAGGGAAAAAGGCAAGGCTATTTTGAATAGTAAAGTCAAAACCCAAGCAAGGTGTCGAACCCAACTTTTGATGATTCTATTTTACAATGTAAGACACTAGAAAAGAATTTGCCCCAAGTTTTCTAAAGAGTTAGAAATTGGGTGTACTATTTTCACCCATAATATCTATATGATCGACATTTATTTTGCTAAAATGCAAGTTTTGGGTATTAGATACCCATTATGGTTTTCATCGATGTATTCAATGCATATAATAATGATTCGTGCGACGACTAGCCATGATTAAATGTCGACCTACAAGGGAAATATAACTATTGTAGTTTTATTTCTATAGAGACATATAAAAGTTATAATGTGATCAATCTAGTTTTGGATTTAGAGGTATACTTTAATAAACGTTATTATGTACATGACCTCTAAATAAAGAATATAGTATTCACTTTTGTGTGCGACACAAGTGTTTCACTTTTGTAAATGGAACAAACGTTGTATCTATTTATGCCTATACTTGGTCAATGGTTATCCCATACCAATCAAAGGTAACTATATTCTTGACCTAAATTAGAAATTACTTGTCATATACATTGAAAAAGGCTCAAAATTGGTGACCCAAATCTAATCTTAATTCTAGATTGTGTAGCACATCTAAAACATTTGATTTTGAATCTTATGGTGTGTGCGAATCTTGTATTCAAGGCAAGATAATTCGTGCCCCTTTTGTTGAAAAGGAAATCGAACTAGTGAGTTATTGGCCCTATTACATAAGAATATGCGTGGTCCAATAACAAACACAACCAGAGATGGTTATGACTATTTCACTTTATTTACCAACAATTTAAGTAGATATTATATTTGATTCTACTTAATGAGGTGCTATGAGAAATTCTTTGAAAAGTTCAAAGAGCTTCAATGTGAAGTAGTTAACCACCAAGAGTATTAGATAAAGGACTTACGACCAAATCGTAACTAAAATATCTAAGTATTGACTTTGATTTTCACCAGAAGTATTGTGAAATAGTTTCACGAGTTAACTTCTCTAACACACATTATGAGATAAAGTGTTGTTGCATAGAGAAACAGAATCTTATACGATATGGTTTTGTCTTTGTCAAGTCAAAATGAGCCATTTGACTAACCTTGGGATCTTAATATTTTTGTCTGCTATTTCTTTTCCCAACATATTAAAGCACATTT
>JAIUZE010010597.1:0-16690 GCA_022085475.1 Heliosperma pusillum
CCATTTACATATTGCTTGTTACTTGCACAATTGTTCTATTTACACTTTTGTTTGCACATTTGCATTTTCTCTTCCCTTGGGTTCGACCCTTGCTTTCCACTCTACTTTAGTTTAATTAGTAGGTAATTAGTGAGGTTATAAATAGTTAATTTTTACGTCTTTAATAGCGACGTTTTAGGCGAGTCAGTAACATACCTTTTTTGGCCCACAATATTTGTAACAACCCTCGCAAAATACGTAAATAAAAACAAGCAAGCATGCATAAATGTTGCGTAAAATACGGAGTTTAAAAAACTTTTACATGCCAAAGTACGAGGAATGTCAAACGAATAACAAAGTACAAATACTACAACGGAGACATAGTCTCTCAAAACGAAGTCAGGTCTAGTAAACTAGAAACAAGCGAAATAGGTAAAACGTCTAAGTCCGACGCGCTAGCTCACTCAGTAAACCCCAAAAAGAAACATCATCAATCAACCTATTCATTCATTAAAACATGAATGCCACAGTCAGTGGGGGGTAACTTGGGGTTCTCCCAGCCATATCAAATCAAAACGCACATAAACAAGTATAGAAACATATATCATCATGCATACATACATATCATGTGAAGTATAAGTAGAACATTTCATAATAACATTAATATCATTGACATGCGACATCGACTCAGGGAAGACTCCGCTTACCAACCACATGGATCACCGTTGGCTTGCATCTCACCATTAATGACCATGTGCTTGAGAAGGTCAGGGACTCGACATACAACCTAAACGCGAACATCCAACAATTCCAAGTATACAATCCAATATGTAATCACACATTAGAAAAGACACTGTCACGGTAAATGACACGCACTAGCATCTGTACTTAGAAAGTATGACCAACACGTCCACGGGATAAACATTTTCCTGAACCATATTACGATAAACGTCTAGTACACGAAAGACTCATTTCCTCCCGGTAGGACTAGGGCTGAGCAAAAACATCCGATCCAGATTTAAAAACCGTATCCGAACTGAAATCCGATTAAGGGTGCCCGAATATTCGGGTTTTTTGGTACCTGATCCGTTTTTTTGTGTGTCAATCCAGAGCGGTTTTGGTTCTCAATAATTTTAAATCGGAGCCCGGTTTGAAAAACAGTATATAATAATTAAAAAAAAAACTAGCAATTTACTAGTTACTAACTTACCCGAAAAAAAAGAAGTCCACTATTGAATAGTGAATAATTGAATCCCCTCTATTCCTCTAACACTCTGCAGCCACCAAATCTAAAAGTCCAAAACCTAATCCCCTCTAACAGTCTAACAAGTAGCAGCCATCTTCTTTCCCTCTCTCAAATCAAAACCAACTTTTGATCTAACTTCTATTCAGCAATTTTTCGAACAAGAATTAAGCCTTCTTCTCATAAAAGAAAAAATGCCTCACATGTTTAGAATCATTTTTCTAAAACCGTCGACCCCAATTATGCTATGTGCAATTACTGTGAACGTTTGTTTGCTTGCGCTTCAAAAAATGGGACTAGTAATTTAGGTACCCATACTAATAGATGTAAGAAAGCTCCTGCTAATCTTGATAAGAAACAAAAGTTGATCAATATTTTCCACCGAAACTATAAGTGTTCTAAAAGTATGGACTTTTAATCAAGAAATTGCTAGAAAATCACTTGCTAGGATGATAATTGTTGATGAATTGCCGTTTAAGACTGTGGAAAAGGAGGGATTTAAAGGCTTTTGTAAAGACATGAACCCCCAATTTAGTATTCCTTCACGATTCACGGTCGCTAAAGATTGTTATGCTCTATTTATTGAAGGAAGAAAAAATTTGTATGATTTCTTTGGTCGACTCTCTGCTCGTGTTTGTCTTACCACGGATTCTTCGACTTCTTGTCAAAATTTAGGGTATATGTGTCTCACGACCCATTTCATTGATGATAATTGGGTTTTGCATAAAAGAATCATCAACTTTTGTCAACTTTCTGGTCATTCGGGTAAGATAATTGGGAAAACCTTTGAGAAATGCTTGAGTGAATGGAACTTGATAAATATTTTGATAGTGACGGTCGATAATGCTAGCTCCAACGATGTTGCAATTGATTATTTGAGGAGAAAGTTTAATAACTCGGAATGTGATGTTATGGGTGGAAAATATTTACACATGAGGTGTGCGGCTCATATTCTAAATTTGATTGTTAAAGATGGTTTGCATGATCTTGATAAATAAATTGTTAAAATTCGTACTCTTGTTAAGTATGTGAAAGCTTCACCCGCTAGAATGGAAATAGAGAGTAAGAATCTTGTATGTTTGGATGTTGAAACTAGATGAAACTCTACTTACTTGATGCTTGATATTGCGGTAAAAATTTAAGAAGGCTTTTGGATGTTTACTTCTAAAAGATTCTAATCTTCAAAAGGAAATGAATAAGGTTGGTGACGACCTTATAAATGAAGAGTGGAAATAAGTGTCTTACTTTTTGCCTTTCTTGAAAATTTTCTATGATGCAACATTGAAAGTATGTGGTACCCATTATGTTACTAGTAATTATTATGTGGAGGTTATATTTGGAGTTGTTCAAGTACTTTCCCAACATCTTACTCACAATGATGAAGGTGTTAAGAAAATGACTTCTAAAATGAAGATCAAGTATGATAAGTATTGGGGTAAGATTGAGAATCTAAATTTGCTTATGTTTATCTCTCTTTTTCTTGATCCAAGATCAAAAATGACGTATGTGGAATGTATGGTTAAAACCATATATCGTGATGAGAAAGGTGGTCATTTGGCCATGAATATTAAATATTTCTTTCACACTTTCTTTGATCTTTATGCTTCGTCTATTCCTAAACCTCTAAGTAGCACTTCTAGCTCATCTACCACTACTTATATATTACCCCAAAGTAATAAACAAGATTATATGATTAGCTTTGTTGCTCTTTGGGGGAATATGTATGAAATGGAAATGGGTGTTGGAGAAAATGAGGCAAAAAGTGAATGGGAGAAGTATTTAAGTGATGCTCGGGAAAGTAGGCAACTTATATTTAATATTTTGCAATGGTGGAAGGATAGCCAAAAGCGATACCCTATACTTGCTAAAATGGCTCGTGATGTACTAGCCATTCCCGTTTTTACGGTGGCATCAGAGTCCGCTTTTAGCACGAGAGGTCGGGTTATTGATTCGTTTCGTACTTGTTTGAACCCTAGAACGGTGGAAGCTCTTATATGTGCCCAAGATTGGCTTCATACCTCCCAAACACCAATGATTATTGAAGAGATCTTACTTGAGATGGAGAATATTGAAGAAGGCAAGTTGTTTGGTTTTGTTTAGTTTAATTGTTGAATTTAGTTTAATCGTTAAATCATTATTTTGTGGTATATGAATATCTAATTTTTTCTTTCATTTGCTTTTAATAATTGTAGATGTAGATATGAGGGATTTGGTGTTGCAACAACCCCTCATAGTTATAGATGAGACGAATGGTTGATGCCTCTCTTGAAGGATGCAAGTTTTTTTTTTATTTTGTGAGGATTTATCGATTATGGACAATTTGTGATGTAATTTGTTAACTTTGTGTTGGATTGTATGTTTTTCACTTTATAGGACGTTTATTGTATATTAAGACTTATTTGGAAGTTGTAATTTATGAACTTTATTGAACACTTATCATGAGAAAGTTTAAGTGATGAAAAAGTTTTAGTTATGAAAATCGAAAAATAGGTGAAAAAAAGTTGTATAGGGGCTGAGTGTAATTTGTAAAAGCGTCATATCCATATGCTTCTTACGAAACCGGTTATAAAACCGGTGAGGATAGTCCGGTTTTCGGATTCGGTTATTATTTTTATAAAAAAATCGGTTTACCGGATTAATTCGGTCCGGATTCGGTTACAACGTTTCTAGCCGGTCGGCCGACTGGGGGTTTGATTCCTTTTCAAAAATTAGCTAACAACATCAGAGGACTCCCAGCCGGTCGGCCGGCTGGAAAGCACGGGCACTTCGCAAAATTCACAACAATAAGCAGGGAGTCCCAGCCGGTCGTCCGACTGGGGGTTTCCTCTTTCCTTTTTTCGTCAAATATGCAACAACACATCAAGGACTTCCCAGCCGGTCGGCCGACTAAGGGTCCTTGTGTTGGAGTAAATGTCCTCAACAATAGTGCGATCACAAAATATAAATCTCAATAATAAGAATACAAAGGGATGATGAATATTATAGTCAACTGGTCAACATAAATCGGTAACGATTGGCTCGAGTTTGACGTTACTGTCGTATGACGGTGGTGATCATTTGATCCCTTGAGGTCACACCTAAAGGACAATCCCCTAATCATGTACATTAATTAATTGTATAGTGATACAGATTAATTAATCCCTTAAATTGAACCAAGTTTAAATTATTAGTGAGAATTATATCTTATTGTAATATGATTAAATAAGATTCATTTTAGTAATTTAATTGTTATATTACTAAGAATGCATTATGTTTATGAAACATTTGAGATAAGTGAAATTGGTTGATTATAATTACAAATTGTGGTAGATTATATTAACCAAATATGAGATGACCCATTTTATTTACATATAATTATAAAATATGACTTAAAATGTTAAGTCTAATTTATTTTTTATGAAATTGCATTTAAATTAGTTAAATGTACATTTATAAGCAAAGATTACATGTTACATGTCACATGTCACATATGTGACATATGACAAAATCACAAAAATAAAATGGACTCCATTTTACATGGAAAAACCGGTTATATGGGTGGTGGTGTAAGGTTTAGGCTTTAAGTATTATTCTAATCAAGATTTGGACAACATGATTACTAGCCTAAACCTATACCCTAGCTATTATTCTTGTGAAGACAAAAAGGAAAAGCACACCCCTATTTCCCAAAAGGGTGGCCGGTCATGTAGAGAAAGATAAGAAGATTAGTTTTCCTCTTATTCTTTTGTAACATCTCATTTTGCATGTGTATGCTTATCTCTCATAAAATACAACTTCTCACACTAGAAAAGCTTGAGAAGCTTCATACAAACTTAAGTTCTTATATTAATACAAGATTACTAAGAGTAGTAATAGTGGTATTAATTTTATCTTAAGGGCTACTACAATATCATACTAGTGTAGTATTTTGTAGTGTATTAGAGGTTGTCTTGGGTGCAACTAATTGGACTGTTCTTATTCTAAGATCTAGAAAATCATCCTTATTTTTGAGCTCAAGAACAAAGTAGGAAGGAGTCCTATTTTGTGCCCAAAATCCGTTTAAATCAATGTAAGGAACTATTTATTCTTCCTTATTTGTTTTTATGTTATGCATGCATAAGATCCATTTAGTTTAATAAGTAAACTAATTGTAATATGATATTAGAAATGTCTAATATTGAGTTTAAGAAACTAACACCTTGCACTCCTGGTTTCGCTTTAAACATCATTTAATCATACAAACGCAAACGCATTTATACTTATCAACATAAAAAATGATAAATCACCATTTAACATGCACTACAAGAATCAGCTCTAGCACCGACCGCAAATTCCGACCGCTTTAAAAAACGGTCGCTAAAGTTAATTAGCGACCAAAAGCGTCAAAACTAAATCGGTTGGTAATATTACCGACCGGCTGTGTTTCGGTCGGTATTTCCTTTACTTCGGTCGATATTATTCAAATTACCGACCGACGCTTGATCGGGCCTGTCGCAAGCCCTGGTCAAAGATAATTACCCAGACTAGGCTAACAACAAATTAATGTAATTAGGGAAGTAGGGGTCGATCCTCAGGGAGATGGTGTTTCCTATAGAATGTGAAATGTCTTGCAATTGGATCTTATCTAACGAGTATCTGGGTTTTGGGGTTTTGATTTCTAAACTAATAAAAACCATAAATGAAAACAAAATAAAAGCAAACCAAAACGACAACAATAAAGCAGATGATGAATTAACAATGATAAAAAGAATCTAGGAAAGTAGGTTCACACATGTAGATTAACATATTGATGAAATTGGATTTAGGACATGCAAATAATTCATTGTGAGTTCGTAAGAATGATGTGTTCATTACAATCATAGATCAGATGGTCTAGCAGGCTTTTAGGCAATTTACTAGGTCTTAATCTACCATGTCATGCTTTGTCTATTCAATTCACGTATTTCTACTTTGGAAAAGAATTCCATTTTAGTCAATGATTTTGATCAGGAATCGTTAACTATCGTTATAGTCCAAACATGCATAGACACAATGTTTTAAAAGCACAATTTCTTTTATCCAATTATCATCTTTTAATCAACCTACATGGCTACCCTACACCCTAGAAAAACGACTACTCACTCATGGTGATGTTTAAACCTAAGATGATGTTAATAATAAAAACTAGGATAGACATGTTTATTTGGTTTTGACAATATTTTAACTCTTTAATTGGCGATAATAACGACGTTAAATTGACGATCTAGGGAAATGAAATGATTACAACGGTATTGAAATTGAATCTCAAATAACATGTACAAATAGCAATCAAATAAGAAACATAAAGACTTTAAACAAAAGATAAAATAGGAATACCTAGATGACGATCAATAACGACAATGATGAAATGTAAACAACCGTAATACAAATTCCTTGCATAGAATAGTTGATCCACGAATTACAATGCTTGTATATAATAAAGTAGATTACAAAGTTGAATTTTTATTGACCTAGGCTAAGGATTTGATGTAGAAAAGACAGAAATAAAATAAGAAACTAAGGACAAAAGGGAAGAAGAAAATGATCTAGACAAGAGAAGAGAGGCTAGGTTTCTCTCCTCCTAATCTAGGGTTTCTAATTGTAAAGAGAAAAGTGTGTGTTGTGGAGAGATGTCTTGAGAAGTGTGGCTGAGGCTCTCTTTATATAGCAGTAGGGTTTCGTGGGGAAGGGGTCATGCATTCATCACATAGGACAAAAAGGAGGAAGTCGAAGCAAAAGCTCGGATCAGCAAGGATACCCGATCGGGTACACCACTTACCCGATCGGGTATGTAGTGATCTTGGTCTATTGGCTTTCGTTTCATCTCCCCTTGCATATGACTTGACTTTCATTATCCCCCTTGACCTCTTGACTCGGGTTTGTTGATAGGGTTTGATGTAAAATGATTGTTTCTTCGCCTAACTGATCGATCTTCTGACAACTGTGAAATCGTCTTTGCTTCTTCTTTCTTTTGAATTAGTGAACCTTCTTGAAATGCCTTTGACTTGGTCAAGCTTTCTTCTTCAAATAGTCGGGTTTTAGGCAAATGCTCGGGAATATAGAAAAAGGGAGTAGAAACGTCACTTTCCCTACAAAAAAGGTTAAAATATAGGAATTCGCCTAGAAGACGATATTAGCTCATAAAATGGCTTAACAAAGCACAAATGACATACAAAACCGAGCTAAATTGGGGGTTAAAATCATACAAATATTCACTTATCAACGCTCTATTTTTACCGACCGTTTCGAGCGTCGGTCGGTAAGCTCCCAGATATATAAAAAACAAAGGACGACCAAACACATTATTATTATTCCTATTTACTTACCAAACACACTCACCGTCTAAGCAAATAACCCCAAACCCGACGCCACCCCTTCACCACTACCACCGCCCGCCGCTGACGACCCTCCCTTGACCCCTGCCGCCGTTCTACAGTCGACAACAACCTCCGACGACCCTTCTCTCTCCTCTAGTTACTTGATTAAGGTATGATTTATACTTAATTTTTGTGTTTTGT
Organism: Heliosperma pusillum; assembly: GCA_022085475.1. NCBI lineage: Eukaryota > Viridiplantae > Streptophyta > Magnoliopsida > Caryophyllales > Caryophyllaceae > Heliosperma > Heliosperma pusillum. The sequence goes on from JAIUZE010010597.1 coordinate 7,738, forward strand.
GTTGTTTTATTAGTGTTTATACTCCCTCCAATTCAATCCAAACTACCCATTTGACTTTTTGCGGTCTACGAGACGCCACTTTGACCACGTTTTTCTTCATTTTTATACTATTTTTTTGGGTCAAAATTTATATTTTCCGAAACCGCTTCTTATGACAAGCGTAAAAATATAAATGTTATATATAAATTTCGAAGATTTGACTTAATATAATTGAGACCAATATTTAACAAGTTTGACTTTAAAAAGTGAGTGGGTAGTTTGGCTTGGATTGGAGGGAGTATATGTTTTTTACACATAATTTTATGTTATGATTGATTAGTTGTTGTTAATTGAATGTAATTTTAGAATTATTTAAGTTACGGTTAAGGGTAGTAAAATTGGGGTTTTTTTTATAATTTGATTAGATGTTGAAGATGGGTATATGATGTATGTGTATATTTGTGTAGTAAATTTGCAATTATATTTTGGTATTGATTGAAATTTGATTATGCTAGTATATATAATTGTTAGTATGTTCAAGAGGTTAGTAGTAGATATATGTTGGAATTTGATTGTGAAATTGAATTTTTGGTTAAAATTAGTAGTTAGAAATTTTATGTTGGTAGTATAATTTGATTAGTTGGTTAAAATTGGTAGTTAGAATTAGTAGTTAGATTGCCTGATTAGTAAGAAGGTAGATTATCTCAAATAGTTGTTAGATTACCTAATTATGTTGTATTTATGTATTTATATAGATTTATAATGAAGAGGGTTGAACGAGAATGGATGTATGAAAAAGTGGATGCTAGGAAGATGGTTAAGTACGAGTTTGTATGTGGGGTAAATAGTTTTCTTGAATATGTTAAAACTCGAGATGAATTTAGGAATTCACAAATAATTAGATGTCCATGTGTAAAGTGCAAAATTTTGAAATACTTGAGTGAATTTGTGGTACAAGAACACCTTATTAGTAAATGTGTTTAAAAGTAAAGCAAGATCACAATTTGATGCTCCGGTTGACCCAACCGTATTTCAAGAAGAAATGACGACACCTCTTCATTTATCTTTGATTGTTGAAGATGAACTCTTACAAGGTTTTAGTGAATGAGATGATGAGGAAGAAGATGAGGTGGTGGAAGTTCATAGATTTGGAAGAGGAAACAATGACTTATATGAAGTTTATTTTATAAATGATGAAGATGAAGATGATGATGAGGAGGAGGAGGAGGAGGAGGAGGATGACGAAGAAGATGAAGATAAAGACGAGTGATGAGTAAGAGACTAGTTGTGTAATAATAAGTATATTGTATATATGTTTATTGCATTATATATAAGTTATGTAATAAGTACATTTTAATTAGTTATGCATTAAGTATCATCAATTATCAAAGTGTTAGTTTATTTCACTACAATCTTTTGGAAAGTTTATCGCTAACATTAACTTGTGTATATTTAGTTTTGTTTAAGATGTCAGGAAAGCGTGGACGAGGACGAGGACGAGGACGAGGACGAGAGTAAGGGATAGTATATAGGGACCCGGTGATAGAAGAGGGGGAGATGAGCGACGAAGAGAACAACAATGACATGGAGACGACAAGCCAAAGTCCAATCCCTACGGCAACAAGAGTTACCAATAGATATAGAGCCGGGAATATTATGGTACAATTTCTTATTTATAATCTCTATTCTAATAAATTTAACTTAAAACATGTTGCATATCATTTTCTAATATAAAGATTGATTTAGGTTTGACGATAGCCAAGTGGTCCGAAGAGTTAGCCGGTCTTTCAAAAACAATTACGATATCCCTTACTTGAACTGGAAAGAGACTCCACAAAGTAAAAGGGATGCGTGCGTGATTTGATATTTTCGGGTATTTATATTAATTTTTACTTTATATATATATATATATATATATATATATATATATATATATATATATATATGATAAGATTATTTTATAAATAATGTTGTTTTTATGTCTAGACATTGTGCAATTGGGATCCTAAGTATGAGGATGAGTGTAGGAAGCAATACAATGAGGCGTGTAGAAAGCATTTAAACGACGCCATGTATGATGCCAGGCAGATGATAAAAGGTAAGAATCCAAGTGGCCCGGGTTGGATACATCCTAATGTTTTCAAAGCATTAATTGAGAAGCGGAAGAATAAGGCGTTTCTCAAGAAATCGAAACAAGCTTCCATCAATAAAAAAGGCGGCGAAGATGGCCCTACTACACATCACTACGGGTTAATCAAAACTGTAAAATATGCTGCTAAGATGGTAAATAAGTTGAGCTTTTAAGTATTTCAATTTGATAATTTACTTTGTTAGTTTTGACATATTAACTACTATAATGTTAGTATTTACAATTTGAAGTTAATGTTTGATTTGTTTTTATAAAAGGCAAAAGAGAAGGGGGGTATAACCCCTAATGCAGTGGAACTATATCTTGATATACATAGGAAAATGGTTAATGGTGAGGAGCAATGGAGTCATCCAACTGCCCGAGCGAGATATGTATGTATTACTACATTCGAAATTTAATTTCAAGTGTATTCAAAATACTTATTTTATTATTTACAACTTTCTTTTTTTGACAATGTAGCAAAATTATCTAATGATGATAAATGAGCTTAAAGAGCAAGGACTTCCAATAGACGCTAACAAGGTTTAGTTCGATTCGGTGGATGGATACAAGAAGGGCCAAGTCTTTGGGTTAGGAACCGCCGCCTCACTATATTACCCTCCCCGGCGTCATCATCGTCGAGAGATAGTTCTTCCGCCTCCCAACCATATATCCTTGGTGTTCTAAGTCAAACAATGGAAGCACGTGAGAGGGAAGCTGACGAGTTTAGGAAGTATAGGGAGGAGGTGCAACAAAGGGAAGAAGAAGCTCGCAAGAGGGAAGAACTTTACATGAAAAATCAAGAAGATCTAAGGCAACAAATCACGGCAAGTCAAGCCGCTAGTACGCGTGAACGAGAAGAAACAAGGCGCCAAATTGAGGCCTTAACCATATTATTTGAATCTCAAACCCAATACCGATGCAACAATAACCCATGGGAATTGCCTTATAACCCGAATAACGATAACTCCGGTGGAGGCGGAAATGGTTTTCAAGTGTAAACTTTGGTAGTTGGTTGTATAAGACATGGTTACTTGTTAAGTAAACTTTGGTGTGAATTATGGTTGTATAAGACATGCTGGTAGTTGGCTGTGTAAGACATGGTTGTAAGATTTTGTTGACATTTTTCTAATTTGAAAGACGGTTTCTGGTTACAAAAAATTGTGACCGAATGCATTTGTATATATTTTGAAAGTTTCTGCAGGAACTATGCAGGAAATATAGCAAATAAGGGAGCAATAGATGCAAAAACTAACCAATTCGTGTATATTACGTACCGACCGATTGCCGCCATTACCGACCGACCGTTCCCTCCATACCGACCGACGCTAAATATTACCGATTGCCTACCGACCAAAAACCCCCTGTAAATTGAATGGTGCATATTTTGGCACCCACCGACAGTCGGTCAGTAATTACCGACCGATATAGTAAATACCGACCGATTTTTGGTCAAATTGACTTGGTCATTTTGCATTTGGAACTGCCCGAATATGACAATAGCGACTGAATGGTCGGTCGGTACATTACTGACCGAAATGGTATCGATTGGTAATCTGCATTTACCGACCGTGTTTACCGACCAAATGGTTTCAGACACTAAGGAGGAAAAAACGGCCCGTAAGCTGTTTTACCGACCGATATTTACGTTTAACGACCGCTTGAAACGGTCGGTATCAGAATTGAGTCTTGTAGTAATGACATATGAGGACCATAAGATTCCATACGTCATCAACACTACCATATTTTCATCAATTTGAGACATACAAGGTGAAATTCAACAATTAAACATATTGTCACTACAAGAAAACAACATTCAGGCGACTGATATTGGCGACTAATTTCAGTCGCTAAAATGTATTTGGCGACTGAAATCAGTCGCCAAGACCCAGTCGCAGTCATTAGTCGCCAAAAAACATTCGGGCGACTACTTTCAGTCGCCAAATTTGGCGACTGAAAAAAGCGTCGCCAAATTGGCGAAATGGCGACTGAAATGTAGACGCCAAATTGGCGACTGATTGTTCAAGTAGTCGCCAAATTGGCGACTGATATCAGTCGCCAGTTAGTCGCCAAATTGGCGACTACAAAAGGATTCAGTCGCCATTTTGGCGGCGGATATCAGTCGCCAGTCAGTCGCCAAATTGCTTTTTAATTTACAAAAATAAAGGAGGTTTGGCGACTGAAAATAGTCGCCAAATTAACATTTCAGTCGCCAAAATACCTGTGATATTGCAAGAAAATTTCTGTTTTCATCCTGCCATTTCGTTACCATATCATACCATACCTGCAAGTATACAAGAAAACACAAAGATTTCACACATTTACAACAACACGATGTGAAACCAACATCCTCATATAGATAAAGAAAATTGTTTCAAGTTTACAAATTTTCTTAAACGGAATTGTTTCAACCATAAATTGTTTCAAGTCACAAGTTTCTAAACTATATCAGAAGCCAAGGTTTAGATTGGATTCGGCCTGGAATCCACCACCTCCATTTCCTTCATCATAATCCCGCCGATAGGGAGGGGGACCTTGGTTGCAATTGTCAAACCTGCTTTCCCAAGCCTTGAATTTTTCTTTCATTATCCTTAATTCTTCATCCCTTTCCGCGTTTTTTCTTTTTTCCTCGTCAAGTGCGGCTTGGAGTCTTCCCACGACTGTCGGCTCGTAGGTTTGTTTTGAGGTGTACGACATTCTTCTCCTTGGAGTTTCGTAAAATACGTTCTTTGCCGACCCAATCCCGTAGACGTTCCCCTTCTTGAAACCCTTTACCAAGTCGAACCAAAGCTCGTTATCGGATTTCTCGGGATGCCTAAGTTTCTCGGCGGAAAAGGCTTCCTACAAAATATAAACAATGTTATTAAAAATAGCTACAAAATTGGTTAAACATTCAAAAAATTGAACTTATTGTAAAAATACAAAAATGCTTGAAACTTACATATAATTCCTTATCTTTTGGTTTGATCCAATATCTTCTATTGTCTTCGAGCCGGGAATGGGTGTCAAGGAAGAGCTCCGGAGCTGTGGGCGTGTTAGCTTTTTTCTTCTTACCCATCTAAAAGAAAAAATTAAAGACTTGTATAAGAAGATTTTAATAATAAAAAGAATTTAAGTTATAATTTTCAAATGCAGGAAAAAGTGGAAATTATAACTTACACCCAAAACTAGGCTCAGGAAAGATCGAGATCCTGCGTGATGCGACGGCTCAGCCGCTCCATCTTTCTTTCCTCCTTTTTTATTTTTGGATGCTTGGGCCGACCTAGCCTGAAACTCTCAGTTTCACGATACTTAAGCATATCTTCATATGCACCACCTACAAGTTAAATAAGTATTATAAAATATGATAAAATGTGTAAAAATATAACTATATATATACAAATAACAAAAACAATTAAATACCTCTCATATGCTCCGGCTCCTTCTTCCTCTTGACAACCTTATACATGTTGTCCCTTAACCGTCTAGTGCACGTCTCATTGTACCTTTGACGTACAATATACTCTATTCCGGCCGGCCAGTCAAATGTTTTCTACAATTTAAAAGGTAAGTATTAGTAAAATAAATTATTAATTAAAAACTATAATAATATAAGAAAATATAAACAAAAATAATATACCCTAAAATTATTGAACCACTCCTCTTTTTGTGCAGAGGTAGCCTTGGTCCAACAAGTAGGAGCAACTCCCGTCATCTTCTGCTTTGTACTCTGAGTACAACCGCGTACAACCTTTTGAGACGAAAACCTGAAAAATAAATTATGGAATAGTATGCATTTATGGTAAATAATAATGTAATATAATTATAAAATAATAAATTAAAGACATTGGTGGTTGTCTTACCAAAACCCCGCGGGATCAAGTATCATCTTCCCTTCCGGCGTGAACTGGATCGTCTCCGATGTCTGATCCGAGGACTCATCGTCATTGGTCGATTCCTCGACCACTACCGGACTCTGCTGATCAATAATCTCCATCTCCTCCTCGTCGACTGAAGAAGTACTACGGCGTCTGTTTGAACCGCCGCCACGTTGTCTACCTCGACCTCCTGCCATCTACAATTACACAAATATTCAAATTGTTAGAAACGGTTAATAACATAAAAAACAAACATAAACTGTTAATAACATAAAAAAACATCAAATAACATAAAAAACTTAATTAAAATATATATAAATATATCTTTACCCAATTAATCATTATCATCATCAAATTCGTCCTCATCATCATCACCATTTGATTCATTATCATTATCACTATCAACACCACCATCACCGTCAACTTGACCATCACCATCCTCGTTTTCTAAACCTTCACCCTCTTCATTTCCATTCTCATGGATGTCCTCATCAGGTGGAGACAACATAAACCCGCTAGATACTATTTCTTCTTGAAAAAAAGTTGTATCTACTTGTGAGCGTGCTTTTGTCTTAAAGATTGCACACCACTGCTTTTGATTTCGATCATTCTTCGTGCTTGGATAAGAAGCGAAATATACTTGATTGGCTTGATGTGCGAGTATAAATGGATCATACTTTGAGTATGTCCGGGTATGATTCACTTCGACGATTTTATAACGTTCATGAACTTTCATACCGGCCACAGAGTTATCCTTCCATTCACACTTAAATAAGACAGTATTATAAGAACGCTCACGCCCATTATAGCTCAACTCAAATATATCCTCAACTATACCATAGTATTCGTTGTCATCAAGAGAAGAAATAGTAACACCATAATTGCACCTAGCCTTATTCTTACCGTAGTTGAATGTATGGAAATTAAATCCGTTGACCGAGTAACGATTCCACGTTTTCACCTCTCGTGAAGGACCAAAGGTCAAAGTCCTTATCAAATCATCTTGGATATTTAACTCAATTACATGGTTCCGAAACCATGCTGCAAATTGATCCTCATGGTTACTCCAAACATCATCTCTATTCACATTAGGATGTGCTTTAATGAAATCATTCACAAACTCCGTTTCATATGATTCCAGAATCTCACAATTAGAAAGAACGTAAAGGTGAGCACGATCATATTCTTTGTCATCCAAATATCTTGTTCCCCCAATTGATGAACAACCCTCATCATCATGCATTTGGAAAAACTCGGGTAAACTTGTCTCAAGTTCATCCGCTTTATCAACACTCAAGTTTTTTGCTTTGGTTTCAATATGTTTTTCAAAGTAAAGAGAGCAAAAATTTGCAATCTCTTCCGTTAAATACGCATTACATATTGAACCTTCAACCCGAGCTTTGTTACCAATTTTCTTCTTCACGTGATTAAGAAACCTATTCAATAATTGATGGGATTAATAGTTGTTAAGACTAGTATATAAATATTAAATCAATTAAAGAGATAGTACGATAATAATTATAATTTAATTAATTACTACTTAGTGATCTTACCTTTCAAATGGATACATCCACCTATATTGGACGGGGCCTCCAACTTTGGCTTCGTAAGGCAAATGTATCGGTACATGCTCCCTGGAATTAAAAAATGATGGAGGAAATATCATCTCGAACTTACACAATATCTCTGGTATTTGCTCCTCAAGACGAATCATGTCATCAACACAGATTGAAGACGAACATAAATCTCGAAAAAATTGACTTATCTCAACAATTGCATTCCACACAGGAGTGGGGAGGAGATGTCTCAAAGATACAGGTAATAATCGTTCCATGAAAATATGACAATCATGACTTTTCAAGCCTTGCAACTTTAGCTCCTTCATATCAACACATCGACTAAAATCGGATGCATATCCGTCAGGAAATTTTAACTTTCTTAACCACTCACATAAGACCCTCCTTTGAGCTTTGTCAAGTGTAAAAATAGATTTTGGCAAAGACTCATCGCTACGAATGTGAAGATTGGGACGATGGCAAATTGTCTTCAAATCTTCTCGTGATTTAACAGTATCACAAGTCTTTCCCTTTACATCCATAATCGTGTGAATCAGTTGCTCAAAGAAGTTCTTTTCTATATGCATTACATCCAAATTGTGCCTAATTAACATCGTTTTCCAATAAGGAAGATCCCAAAAAATGCTTCTTTTAAACCAACCAATTTTCTTCTTTTTCAGCACCTCCGTCTCTGCTTTAGTACAATCAATAGTACGTGACAAATCACAAACCCTATCCCACACCTTATCCCCCGGAAGTCGATCTACAGCATGATTGCGCTCCACTTTACCTTTTCTGAAAGCTTTTTTGTTGCTCCTAAAGGCATGCCCCACCGGTAAGAATTGTCTATGACAATCAAACCAACTCACTTTATGGGAACAAGGAAGCGAAAATGCTTTGCTTTGGTACATGCAACAAGGACATGCCTTTTTTCCCGCGGTAGACCATCCAGATAGCAGACCGTAGGCGGGAAAATCATTAATGGTCCACAACAATGAAGCTCTTAGTTGAAAATTTTGCTTTAAAGACACATCATATGTTTGCACACCTACCTCCCACAATTGTTTCAATTCTTCCACCAAAGGTTGCAAATAAACATCTAAGGCGGTTTTTGGATTATCAGTGCCAGGAATAATTAGTGACAAGAAGATGAATTGTTTTTTCATACATAACCAAGGTGGTAAGTTGTATGGAGTGACCATTACGGGCCAAGAAGAGTACTTTCTACCAAACTGGGCAAATGGAGCAAAACCATCCGTACAAAGGCCAAGTCGCACATTACGGGGTTCCTCAGCAAAGTCGGGGTAAAGCATATCAAACCGCTTCCATTCCTCTCCATCACTCGGATGACACATCTTTCCTGGAGTACGAGGATTTTCCTTGTGCCATCTCATTTGCTCGGCAATGTTTTTTGTAGCAAACATTCTTTGAAG